>PVKM010006502.1:0-44077 GCA_004027735.1 Carollia perspicillata | reverse complement strand
TGTCCAACCTCCTGATTAATTCTTTCCCATAAATTTCTTTTCTGCTTTAGTTGTTCAGATCAGTTTCTGCTGCCCATATCCCAGAATTTTGACAAATACCAAGACTAGTATCAGACATTATGTAACAGAAAACATAGCCTCAGACAAATGGCAGAGGACCAACCTGAGATGGGATCTATGGACTGTGTGGGCATGAAGTCAGGGAGAATCCCATTTGCATGGGAGTAAGAAAGACCCCAGAATGTAATGATAAACTATTGCTTGGTAACCTGGAATGCGGTAATGTCCAACAAGGTCAAGTCTTTCTAGGATTAAGTTACCACCTCCATAGACAAATGAAAGGAATGAAGAAGTCAAGGACTATAGAATGAGATGTTGGTCTATCACTCTCCTGGAAAGCTCAGCAAACAGTTCTCCGAATTCTCAAATAAAGATACTGAATGAAATCCAGGGGTAATTTATGACCAAGATAAAGGAATCTTTTATCTATTGTTGTAAGGCGGTTCAGAAAATTCTATCTGTTCAATTTACTGCCATTGTTCTGAGGCTGGTGATACTCCTGGGAATATAAAGGAAATTCAGAAAACCTTGGGATAACCTGAATCCTCACCTCCCACTGAGCATCCTCTACCAGTCTCCTCCCTGTCAATAAGGCCACTTATTGCAGACAGTCTTCCCTCACCTAATGGGCTTACCTTCCTCAAAGAGCCAATTCCTTTCATAACTCACTTTCTTTCCTTCTTCTCCTCCAAGGTCAAGTCAGGGAAGAAAAGGAAGAGAAGGCTTACATATACACATCTCTAGTATTTCCTTAATTTACACTTGTTAGAATCTCAAGGATATATATATAAATGGATTCTATGAGGGGTTAGTCTAGGATAGATCAACCTAAGTTTATTGACATAGGTGCCAGAGATTCTATATTAAGCATGCTGGTCAAACAGGTGAGAGTAGTTCTAATATATGGTGTTTACAAAATATTGATGTGAAATGCCAGGAGTTTTGTCGACTAAGGCAGAAAAAGGAATCCAAAAATTAAAAATAGAAGTTCTCAAGTAGCTTTGTCTTGTGCAATCTGACCAACCATTTCAATTTCCTAATGAAGCCCAGAAACCAGCCTTGATAAGTACAATGGCAAGGGGACCAACGGTGTATCTGAAGATGAAAGAAATGTTGGTGTGAAACACTAAAAATGAAATGAGCTCCTTAATTTCACTGTGGGTGAGAGAATTTTAAAGTGACAAAAAAAGACAAGTAATCACAAATGGCATGGCTACATACGTGTCATGTAGCAATGTACCTGCTATCATAATCAGAATGGTCTGACCCACAGGGATCTTTAACAATTGCTTTTTGGTCACTGGATACCTAGGTGGAAAGTGGATATGGAGTCCACCGAGGTCCTACTACTTGATTTGTATTGACAGGAGTAGAAACCCAACAAACTTCAAAGCTGGTGCACAGAGATCTGACTGGAAGCCCCATGAGTCACAGTCCCTTTTCCATTTCTCTGACCTGAGTCATTTCATAGATGCAGAGGTCTTTGAAGTGTAGGTGATATTGAACAAAGATCTTGGGGAATGAGAAGACATAGATGGAAAAACTAACCTACTTCAGGACCTTGGAGGAGCTAGGGGCTGAAGGAGCAGTGTAAGTCTTTGGGGTTATATTTTTATATTTATCGATTTCCCCAATAACATTTTAGTTGTTCCTTTGCCTATTGTTCACATTCTAACATTAACATTTTACACTATTTTTTAATTTTTAAAAAAGCACTTCAGCCCTGGCTGGTGTAGCTCAGTGGATTGAGCGCAGGCCTGTGAACCAAACAACCGAGGTTTGATTCCCAGTCAGGGCACGTGCCTGGGTTGCAGGCCAGTTCCCAGCAGGGGATGCATGAGAGGCAACCATACATTGATATTTCTCTCCTTCTCTCCCCCTCTAAAAATAAATAAATAACATCTTTTTTAAAAAGCACTTCAAAGGGATATTTTCAAATTTTGAAGACAAGCATGTAATATGTTAGAAAGCTATAAAATGGCCACTCTATTTTTAATCCATTTCATTACTTACTGGAAATGACCTTGTCTGTAATTTAGCAATTTAGAGGTTTTTTTCTCGAATATCGTGGTTACTTAATTCATCCTTCCAGAGATTATTTTTGAATGCCAGATGAGTCTGCATTACAATCTGATTCTTACCTGTCTGCTCAGATGAAATGTTTTTCTTTGCATTTGGAGAAAATGTTAATTAACACATTAGGAATGTATTTGGTACATTTAGTTGCAAATGCAAACAGTCTAATCTTCTATTCATTAGAGCCTTTTGTCTGAATCATTCAAGTGAGTAACAGGCTTCTCTGAGACAACACCAAAATGACTCAGTTATCCTAAAAGTATTTCTTTTGTTTTTCTGGGAAGAGTTATATATTTTGAATTACTCAAATTGCATTTTATTTCATCACCAGGCTAACTACCATAGCAACACTTAAAATGATGGTCATGGTAATTACTTCACTGAACAAGAGATTTTGGCCAAATTTTCTGTTCTGAACTTAGCAGAGAATGTTGCCAGCATCTGTACAACTAAACATCAGAGATTTTGTACTTTGGGGCTTTATATTGATGTTGGAGGAATACCAGTTAAGAAGCAAGGCGCAATGAGATGGCCGGGCTCAGTTTTCCCCTTTGGTTCTATTTCCTTTCTCCTCAGCGTTCTTGTTTATTCTTTCCTAGGAGTGAGCATAACTGGAGGGCAGAAAGGGGAAGTCATGTATCAAGTACCTACTATGTGCTAAGTGCTAACTCTCTATGATCAGTTTAATTTTCCTGACAGTTCTATGAGTGAGGTAATATTATTTTTTTCTCTTGACAGATGAGAAAACTGAAGCTCAGAGAAATGAGTTCATTCATTTATTAATCTAATAAATAGTTATAAACTGTTTTCTTTCAGCAAAATGGACCAAACCAATAGAATTAGTATAGCTGAGAATTTAAATGAAGTCTGAACCCAGAACTCATGCTTCTTACACTATAGGATCTTGCCCCTAGGCAGCAGTGAGTTGCTGTGGTACATCTTTCCCACTGGTAGAGAGAATTAGTTGTGGCTTGAGAGGGAGCAGATTTTTTTCACATCTACAACCAGAAGGGGGTGTAGAACCTACTCTACAAGGAGGCAGGATACATGTTGTAATACTGCCTACTATGGGAAAACCTCTCTTCTAAAATAATATCCTTTTTCTCCATCATTCATGAAAGGCAAAGCCTTCTCAAATGCAATCAGACCCAAGGGTTAAACTACAAACAAAAATGCAACTTTTCTTTCTTTTTCTTCTTCTCTGCTTGCACTGTATTCTCTGGTCATCTTCAATTTCTTTTCTTTCCTGGAATACTTCTTATTTTCTCTTTCTTCCATCCTATTCATCTATCTGGAACACTCTTCCTCCTTCCTTCTCCTTATTCCTTTTACACTTTCTAATAAGGTTCTGGGCCTCAGCTTTCTGACATCCCTTTCCCTCTGTAACCCGGAGGCCCCCAAACTAGATTAGGGGTCATGTAGCATCTATTGCGGTGGATCATAATTGCCAGTTTTCACTTGAATCTGTCATTGATGGTCACTGGTCTGAGGGAAGGGACCACATTCTTCTTATTTACCACTGTAGCCCCGACTCTTGAATAGTGCTGGGCTCACTGTAATTGCTCATTAAATGTTTGTTGCAAGAATAGAAGAAAGGGAAGAATTGATAAAGGGAGGAAGAGAGGAAGAAAGAAAGGGAGAGAAGAAGGATCAAAACCTTAGAGATGGCTCAGTATTCTTTCCATATTTAAATAACTTTGAAATGCTATGAGGGACTTTGTTCCTCTCTCTAGAGCAATGTGGTACAATTCAATTTCTGCAGCAAGAGACATGTTCTGAATGTACACTATCTAATACAGTTGTCACTAGCCTTATGGAGCTATTGAACACTTGAAATAGGTCCAGTGTACCTAAATAATTGAATTTTTGGTATGGTTTCATTGTAAATGTAAATAGACCATGTGGTTAGTGGCTCCTGTGTGGGACAGCGCAGGCCTTGAGGAGCCCCTGGCAGAGCCCACCTCGGTGCCCCTCCCCACAGCCCTTCCCTTACCAGTTCTGCTGCCCTGTTGTTCAACACTGTCTTATTCATTGCAATCTTCCTGTTGTTTTTAAGAATTTCTCTAAAATTCTTCATTACCATGCCAGCAGCAGAAGTGAAATAAATGCAACATATAGCATGCCATTTACTTTTCATTTCCAACAGCCATAATAAGGGTGATGTTGATGTCACAGATAACTGGTGAATGGTTTCTATCCATATCTCCTGGAGCTGTATTTTCCCAAAAAATTCTTTATAATGGTAAAATAAGCAAATAACTTCTCAAATGGTTATGCCAAATGCTGCAAAATCAGCTAAAAACTGTAACAAAGGTTTAATTTGACCATTGCTCTTAATTCCTTTGGTGTACAGAGAAAAGAACAGGCTGCCAAATAGCAGAAGGTGGGTAGGGAGAGACGTGAGGGAAAAGCATGAGAGAAAATGAGTGCCTAATCTTTGCCTCCTCACACAGAGCTGAGCGATGGTCGTCCCACAGTTACTGTTGGAAGAAGGCCAGCAGGTGGGAGGGATGAGCATGGTGTGCTGGGAATCAGAAGTTCTCTTCCACACGGCTTGGGCAAGTCACAAAATCTCTCAGAACCCCAGTATTTTTCTTTTCTAAATGGTGGGAAATACACCCACTTTCCTTATCTGGTTTTTGCAAGTTTCATAGGAAACAATATATGTTCAAAGATATACAGTTTAAAATATTCTTACTATTATATAAGAGGAGGCAGTTTTAAACATCTTGCCACTCTCTGACTTCTAATAAAAATTCAGGACAGAAAAAACTCAAGAATATATTATTTATATTCCTTAACAGCCATACTAGCTTACTTACCTACCTTCAGCCATTAACATTTACCTGGAAAGATTATATATATATATGATATATTAATATATTATATTAATATATATTATATATTAATATATAAATTTATATATAATAAAATCATATATATACATATAATCAGTATTGTTGGTGGGCATTAATTACTTTAGAGTTGTCCTGGAATCTGGCAGTGCTGCATAACATTATACCAAGGACCAGATTAGGTCTTAGATGGACTGATGCGAAGGGAGGGGGAGTTCGCTGCACAGCATTGGAATTCAAAATAGGGTGATGGCAGTAAAGCGAGCACATTTTTGGATCCCTTCTATCTTCCTTGTAATTATCTCCTTCAACTTCCACATCATGCTAACTTCCCTCTCCAAGTAGGTGTCTACTTACTCTGAAATGTTATGGTACAGTGCTTGCACCAAGAGTTCTCTTTAGCTTTGAGAGCTCTATCCACTCAGGAAATTAAGCATCTAATACACATCCAGAAAAAGCCCTCAAGAAGTTTACACTCTGGAGATGGAGCTCATGTGCATGTAGATGACACCGTGACATAGTACAGTACAGCATACAGGGAAAACTGTCCATGTACAGTTTTAGACTCCCAGACTTTTTAACAGCCTCCAGAGTGTTGTAGTTACAGCACCCATTTTCCATGGCATTCCTACCTAGAATAGAAAGAATATTGACATTCTGTGCCTGAAAATTCATATTTACAAATTTTATTTTCAAAACAAACCACCAGAAAATGACAGCCTACATGCTAATTAGACATGGAGGATTCTATTAGGTGAGGTCAAACTCAACAATTGCTATATTCAACATATATTTCTAAATTGACTGTAATAACATGTATTTATTCATGGTATGGTATACACCATGTGGGAAGATTCTAATGATTTTCTGATATATTTCCCTTGAAAGAACACTACTCAGCTATAAGAAAAGATGAAATACTGCCATTTGTGGCAACATGGATGGATTTTGAGAACATCACGCTAAATGAATTAAGTCAGATGGAAAATGTCAAGAATGATATGATTTCACTCATATGTGGGATATAAAACTAAAAACAACAAATGGACAAAGAAAAACAAAAACTCAAAGACACAGACAACAGTGTCATGGTTACCAGAGGAGAAGAAGGGTGATGAGAAGAGGTAGTAAACGGAGCCAAATGTATGGTGATAGAGGGAGATTTGACTTTGGGTGGCGACACACAGTGCAATATATAGGTGCTGTATTATAGAATCATGTACTTGAAACTTATATAAATTTATTAACCAATGTTACCCCAATATGTTCAGTTAACTTTATAAAATAATATAGTTCCATTAAACAGGTCTAGTATTATTAATGTTCCCACACACAAACTATGACCCAAATGAAACAAAGTATTACCAGTTTCATTGTTTGTACTAGTAATGATACATTGTTTGCATTATGACAATGTTATATCCGTTGATTATGTTTCAATTTGAAATTCAAAAATAGAGTATTAAAATCAAAGGTTCTCTCTGAGATTCAGCTCTCTTCCTAAAAATTGAGCCTTGGCTGGTGTAGCTCAGTTGATTGAGCACAGGTCTGCGAAGCAAAGGGTCACTGGTTTGATTCCCAGTCAGGGCACATGCCTGCATTGCAGGCCAGGTCCTCTCTGGGGGGCACACAAGAGTCAACCACACATTGATGTTTCTCTCCCTCTCTTTCTCTTTTCCTTAGCCCCTCTCTAAAACAAATAAATTAATTAATTAAAATTTTTAAAATATATCTTGTCTTCTGGTATTGTGGTACAAAATGTCTGTTTTAATGAATTAGATACTCAAAATATACAGAGAAATCAGCCTTAAAAGTTTGTTTTATTTTGCTCTCATTTTAAATTTAAAAAGCAGAATGCAAGCAGAAAGATTTGGGGGGATTTTTGTCTGTTTTTCCACTCTCTTTAAGAGATGAAGTACAAAATAGAGCAAAACTGAAACAGACACTATCCAGGTAGATACATCTCCTTGCTAACCTCAGGATGTTTAAACTTCCTATTTTTTGTACATATTTGAACTTGACATCTTTAGCCAGAAACCTCTCAAGTTGTGGAATGGCTGAGAAAACTATACACTAGCATTCTCCTATGTGGTTTATTTAATTAACTGCTTGTCTTTGATAATATAAGGTGACACTTTCATTCTCTTGTTAAACTCTAGACTCCCTTCTCCATGGTGAAGGAGAAGGTGAATGTTACACTTTTCACCATCAAAACAGAAATCCTCAAGTTTTGTCTAGGTTTATCAAGTTAGATCTTAGGAGCCCTCTTTCAGAAGTAACTGGAAGGGTCGGGATGTCAATTCAGCAAGTCAGCTAAAGCAGAGGGTGATCGTAGGTGGGATCTTGGGTCAGTAGCAGTTGTGGGCAGAGCAAGTGACCTCTATCCAGGGAAGGAGGCCATGTGCCTTTGTCCTTGACTTCTGAGGCTTTCTGTTGTATGGGAACACATAGGTGCAGGGTTTTCTGAACCCAGCCTTTGTTGTTGACATTCCCTTGGCTTACAAAGAGATTCTGGTTGAATAAAATACAAGCTTAGATTTAAAGGCTCAGTGGACCAAAATCAGGGAAAAGCATCTTTCAGAGCTACAGCATCTGTCCTTCCAGCAAAGTACTGGACTGTATCAAAGGACAGAAAATGACCTCTAAAATTCCAATGCTGGCATTGTTTCATAACCTGAGAAATTCTAGCAATGTGATGCTTTTTATGTTTTTTTCAGTGATGTAAATATCCTGATAGCACTGGTGCTCTAGCTTCATGTAAACTCTTCCCGTGTAATACACAATTCAACATCTTCCCCCTAGTTAGTAATCCCTTGATACAAGCCCATTGACAATGCATAAATGAATGAAAGAATGAGCAACACAGGAATATCCCTTTCCTAGCAAATTTTAGCATTTCACCCTGAAAAGCAAATAATGAAGCTTTCTGAGAGAACATTTCACAACTTGTTTTTTCTAAAGGCTTTTGATACAAAGGTTCTTAAAAGTTCAATATTGTAACGTATTTTAAAAATAAATCAGAACAATTTGGCAGCAATAAAACAATTTTCTTTCCATGCCATATAACCCTCTAAATTCAGAGGCAGAGCTGTGTTACTGGGCCTGCTGTGTAACCACAGAGCTGACCAACAGGGCTTCAGAAAATAAATTCTGAAAATCCCACCCAACCTGCCTGTATACATGAGGCTGAGGCTAGGGCATGACCCCAAGCTGAGATCATGAAGTAATAACCTTTGGGAGCCACAACTCAGCCCATCTATTATGCATATGCTGAGTTGTATCCCTGCAAAATTCCTATGTTGAAATCTCAACCCCCGCTACATCAGAATGTGACTGTATTTGGGAACAGGACATATAAAGAGGTAATTAAGTTCAAGTTAGGTCATTGGGGTGAGCCATAATCTAATGCCACTGGTATCCTTGTGAGAAGCTATTCGGACACAGAAAGGTGCAGAGGGAAGGCCAGGTGAGCACACAGGAAACAGTTGAGCTCTACAAGCAAGGAGAGAAACCTCAGAAGAAACTAACCCTGCCAACACCTTGTCTTGTACACCTAGCCTTCAGGACTACAAGAAAATTAATTTCTGCCGTTTAAGCCACCCAGATTGTGACACTTTGTTATGGCAGCCCGAGAAGACTAGTACTTTGTCTTCATTTTTCTCTCCCCAAAGGGGAAGGGAATACATTGGATTTGGCACTCCTTGGTTTCTCTGACTAGGTAGGGTCACTGGTAACTAGCTTTATGGTTGCCGTCACTGAATCTGCAGGGTACCTGATTATTTGATGCTGCCAGAATAAAAAGCAGGGAGGAAAGAGAAGGTGAAACTGAAAGAAAACCACCTACCATTTGGAGTGGGGAGAACACCTGAGTCTCCTGAAGGCTGAATGAACACTGCACTCAGTAGCTGGCTTTCCAGAGAAGGTCTCCCACTAAAGAAAGAGGACTCCAACATCAAGATGTTCTAAGGGAGTTTTACAAATAGAGGAATAAGGATCAGCAGGAGGCTGGCCTTGGCTGACACCCATGCCAGGGAACAGTCAGGAAAGTGTCCCTGAAGAAGCCCCTGAATAAGCCACAGCTAAACTATCCTCAGCAGCCCAGCACTCAGGAAATGGGCAGCACAAGGAGAACAAATAGCCTGTTAGGAACAGACATAAAAGTCTCAGCAATCCACTTAAATGGGATGGTGAACTTGCCACCAATGATGGTGATTGAAAAAAGTTCATTTCCTCCTTCTATCATCAGGGAAAAGGATAGATTATATTCAACTAACATTTCTGATAACAATTCCTGTGTGTGGAGGACTTTCCCTTCCACCAAAGCATTATCTTGAACACCAACTGGGTGTTCTGCAATTCAATTCAATTCTGATACTATTTACCCAGAGATAGCATCAGATCCTGCAAGTTCAGGGCTCAGTTCTTCAAGATTGCCTCCCCTTTTTTAGATGCCAATTGCAAGTCCAGGTTGTTACCTGTGTTTCTGATCAACCAGCTGTAGATTGGAGGTTCCCATGACTCCCTTCTCAGGTTTGATTGACTTGCAAGAATGGCTTGCAGAACTCAGAGAAACGTTTTCCTTAACAGTCAGATGGAGGAGATGCATAAGGCAAGGGATGGGGAAAGGTTGGGGAACTTTCATGCCCTCTGAGTGCACCACTCTTCTCAAGTCTCTACCTGTTCACTGACTTGGAAGTTTTCCAAAACCCATCCTTTTGGGTGTTTATTGAGATTTCACACGTGGCTGATTAAATCCATGACCCTTGGTGTTGGGAACCGCCCTGCCTGGTTTCGGAAACTGTAACCCCTCAGGGCTAAGGCTGAGTGAGAGACCTTGGGATCTAAGCCACTAAGGAGACAAAGCTTATTTCCCTGGCAGGGGCACCACCTCTGCCCCCTTTACTTCACCCTGCCTGGCCCCGAGCCTGACTGGTTAGCCAATGATGGGTAAGATCCCTCAAGGGAGGAACAACCTAAGACAGGTACAGTCATGAAGGGGCCCCCAGGGAAGGACTTGGGGAGCTACCCAAAAAGGGGGTGATGGACCCCTCCAGCTTTGACATAGCCTGAGTCCTCATTCTGTCTGCAAGAAGTCTCTTAATCTCTTGGCTGCCTTACTTCACTGGCCTGACGTAAGCCTGAAACAATGACAGAGGGCAGTGCAACCCTGTGCTGGAAAGGGCTCATTCCCTGGGGCAATCAGACCTAAAAAAGAATGCATAAAATCCTGTTGAAAACTGCTTTGCTAAGAATGCCCTCAATTTTCTGATAAGGGTCTGATCAAAAATGAGTTTGTTTCCCAAAGTTTTATAGCCCCTTAGCTAACTGACCCTGACTCAGAATAAGCCCTCATCGTTTTTTGTATGTTATCTATTGTTTGATCCTTACTGCCTGACAATGACTGATGAGCTTTGCCTGTATTCCTGTGCAAATTGAACCCAATAAAAGTCCATTGAGGAACAGGCTCCTGGCCTTTCTCCTTTGAGAGATTAGCCACCTTTCCCTCCCAAGCAGGTCATGTCTTGGTAGATTTATTCTCATCTGTAGTGTAGTGGGGTGAATCTCCAGGCCCACTTTCCCATCAGGACTTGTGAACCCTCTAATAGCATAGTTGGCCTCCCTGTCAACTAACCTATCCTTTGATTACATAGGAGCAATCCAAAAATCAGCACATTTACAGATCAAAAGACACCTCTACAGTTCTCATCACTTAGGAAATCCCAATGGTCACTGTTGTCATTACAAGAGTCAGGCAATTCATACCTGAATGTGCCCTTTCCTCATTTCCTAATTCATCTCTTCAGCCTGATTTTAATGATGAAAGAAGAGAAAAGGGCTTTGCTGCTTTGTTTTCAATGTAGAAACCAATTTTCACTGAGTCAATTGCCCACAGTTAAGCAGAGATGTATTTTAGCATTCAAATTAGTTCAGTATTGAAGCATTTCTTGAAATTGTTTCAGAGCCCACTGCTAGCATATTATTTTGCCTAAAAAAGGTCTATCAAGCATCCTCTGCAGTACTTGAAGTTCAAAATCATCTCCCTGGCAGCTTTAGGATTTGTTCTCTAGCTCCAAGACCCATAAGTAAAATTCTGTGAGACTCATGCAGCAGATCTCTGACCCACAAATTTTCCATACAAATCTGGGTGCTTTCATGGTAACTGTCCTCTCCCTCCTCCAACCCAGGAAGCAGTGTTAAAAGCTCTACATTTTTAAAAAAATAAATGAGAAACAGCTGCTTTAAGGATGCAATATCATCTATAAAGGATCCACATTAGAATAGTCACAGGTGTTAAAATAGAGATTCTTAAGGTTTTCATTGTGTTAATTTTTCACTCCCTGAATAGTCCAGCATCCTCTTACACTACCATCCCCTCAGCCTTGCTAAGCCTGCCCAGCTGGAGAACAGAGACAAAACATTCAACCCTTTGGAGAAAGATCTTAGATCTGTGGTCACTGGAAAGAAAGATAAGAAGTAAATGAGGCAGGTGTCTGGAGGCTGGCAGCTGGGAAGTTCTGTTTCTTCTTGGCACCTTCTACCAATTAAGGAAAAAGATTGTTCACATTTCCTTTCCCTGCAGAACAGTGTAGGAGAAAAGAAACTGAGCACATTTCCAATCCTCCACTGAATTGCTGGCAGACTCTGATTAATTATCCTGGGGAGTTCCTGTTGAAATTTAATATAAACATGCTACTTCAGCAAATATAATTGGAAAAAATAATCAATTTAATGTATTCTCAATAGTGCTTGTTAGGAATGCTGCATCCTACAACAAACACAAAATGTGCTTCTTCCTTGAAACCTGTAAATTATATTTCCTATTCTGTAAATATTGGAGGATGTTCTCTCTTCTGTCCCTGGAAATACTCAGTGCTACCTACTGCCAAGCTTGGGTTTCCTAAGGGACAGATCATAGGGAACTCTCAAACACATTACCTTTACCATTAATATGCCTTTTCCCCCAAAGTTCTGACCTTTTTCTACCTTGAGGGGCTGGAAAGCCCCATGTGGAGGAGTGGTGACCTCTACATGGCTCATTAGAGCCATGGTACAGCCGTTTCTTCTTGCTGAGCCCATGATTTTTTTTTTACATTTTGAAACATCATATATACAGACTAATATATATCTATATAAATATGTAAAATACACATTTACATAATAATAAAAAATAATCACCAGTTTATACTCCACCCAGGTTGAGAAAGAGAAATCAATAACACATTAGTGGGTCCTTTTTGATGGTTGCCATTTGCCTGCTCTCAGAGGAAACCATTGTGCTGGGTTTTTTGTTTTTTAGTTTTTTAAACATTTTAGTTTATACCAGGTGAATCAAATAATTCAAACTTTTTCTTCTTGGCTCCTGCCCATACTCAATCTCCCTCTCTACTTTTCCTCTCTGTGAATTACTTCTAGGGCATTTGAGGGCTTGTCAAATGCTAATTCTTGGTGCCATTGCTTACATGTATATTCTTACAAACAGCTCTGAAATCACATCCCATTTCCAGAATTCTATTATCATTTGTTAGATGTCCAACGTGTTCAGGCTGGCTATGCCCTTAACATCACTTTTTAATTCTCTATTTTTTTGATTGGTAAAGTACATGAGAAAATGCTGTATTCACGATGTACTTTAACTAAAGTGTCCCCAACAGAATTATAATCTTGCAAGCACTACTCCCAAGGAGTAGTGCTACCCACTTGTTTTCTGGTGGTGATGGTATGCTGACTGCTGTGATAATCATTTCCTTCCTTCTCCTTGTAGTTTTATGCCTACATGAACATCTCCAAACAACCTTGTTTGTATTGCCTGTTTCGACCTTTACACAAATAAAAATACCTTTGAGACTTGTTTCACTTGCTCAATATAATTTTTGTGAATTTCTTTTTCAATTAATGCATGGAACTATGATTTATTTATGGCCATACAATTCTACTATATTAACCACAATTTATGGATCTGCTCTTTATGGACATTTAGTTTGTTTTATGTTTGGGCTATTACAAACAATCCTTTAATACCTGTTCTTACATAAATCTGTTGTTGCCCATTGCAAGTGATTTGCTAGGGTAGATAGCTAAGAGTAGACTTGCCACACCAGAAGTTAGACATGCTTAGTTTATGAGGTAATGTCAAAGTGTTTTCCAAAGTGGTTGGATCAGTTATACTCCCACCCGCAGTCTATAAAAGTTCTCTTTGCTTCCATTCTTGTCAATATTCTCTAAAGACAAGCCCAGTACTACTTAACACAGAGTTTAAGGTCTTTATTACAAATTATTTAAAGTTGGCATATAAGCTAAAACCTGTTTGTCATTCCCAGTATAGAAGGTTCCCTTCATTTCCCTTTCTCCAATCTTAGAGTCTGGAGAAAGCATTTCTAAGATACCTCTTTACCTCTGCCCAACTTGAAATGTTGTCAATGAAATAGTGGGAAAAAGAGGATATGGAGAACAAGAGGAAAACTACATAAAAATTCAAGAATTTTGTTTTCGGCGTCAATGCGTCTACAATTTTTCAGCCTTGCATATCACAGAAGCTATTGAGGATTTTCCTGCTGTGCAAGAAAAAGGAGCTCTGAGGAGCAAATAAAATGTGGAGGAATCAGGTTGAATCTTCTTCACATATGCCAGGAAGGGCAGCCTTTAAGCCCCTCAAATCCAGAACAACCTGATGACCAAAGCCGAGGAAGCAGCAGCTCATTCCTCTTTCCCAGCAGAGAGATTGTCCCCAGAATGGAACAGTCTCTGCAGTCCATAATTTAGACCTATTACATCTTTAAGATTAATAAGTGAATTGCCTAAACTGAACCCAATCCACTTAGTTATTGTTTGGAAGGGCCCAGTTATACTCTTCTTTGAACATGATGTGTGACTCAGGAAACTCATGTAACCAAAATTGCCTCACTAGTTAATGGGGTCATAGGGCCAGATGATTTCTGAGGTTCCATTGTGCTTTCATATTGTTTGATTACTACTTGAGTGCTAAAGGTCAAACTGTCCCCCAATCCAAAGTGTGTGTTTATGTAGGTCATCTGTAATTGTTCTTGAAAGAATTTGCTGTTGTTCAGCTATGCAATTGCCAACTTGATCTAGGAAGCTAATGATAACCAGGCAGGCAGCTGAAGAAAGCTGAAAGAGGGAAGTAGAATTCCATGACATTATTGAGCAGCTGAACTACCCCTGGAACCACCAACTTTCTTTCTTTTTTTTAATTTTAATTTTTTTATTGTTGTTCAGTAGAGTTATCTCCATTTTTCTGCCACCACTTTCCCCTGCCCCACCCACCTCCACCTCTCCCCTCATTCCTACCCCCCTTGGCTTTGTCCATGGGTCCTTTATGCATGTGCCTTGATAACCCTTCCCCTTATTTCCCCCGTTATCCCATCCCCCTTCCCCTCTGGTTACTGTCAGTTTGTTCTTTATTTCCATGTCTCTGGTTCTATTTTGCTTGATTGTTTGTTTTGTTGATTAATTTCCACTTATAGGTGAGATCATATGGTACTTGTCTTTCACTGCCTGGTTTATTTCACTTAGCATAACTAACTTTCATGTGATTTTTAATGTAAGCTTAATAAACCTCTATTATTTAAGATGCATTTATATAAGTATTCCTGTACATACGACCTAAGACACACTCATACAAGACTCTAAGATGTCTAAATGACATTGCTCTGAGCATGCGGATGCCTCCAGGCCTACCTTCATAGTTGATGGGATTACTGCTTCCCCGAGATGTAGATGATTTGGTCATCTGCCTCCTCCTACCACTGTTTTTAGGCAAATTGCTAAAACAGATGACTTTTACCATCTCTAGTATTCCTTAATGCCTTCTCCCCAGCTGACTTAGCTAGTAGGGAGACTGGGAACATATCTACAGTATAAGCAAAGAAAATGCATAAAACATGTAAAGATCCCTGGCCAGGTAGCTAAGTTGGTTAGACCATTCTCCTGATACACCAAAGTTGTGGTTTGATCTCCAGTCAGAGCACAAACAAGAAGCAACAAATGAATGCATAAATAAATGAAACAACATTGATGTTTCTCTCTCTGTTCCTCTCTTTCTCTTTCTAAAAATCAATATATTTAAAAAAAATGAAAAGAAGTTTAGCTCTGATAAATACTCTGGAATTTTGCTATCATAAAATTTGAAAATAAGTTATAATATCACATATATATAAGTTTTGTGACTGATATTAAAATATTGCTTTGAATTTTAGTAGCTGTGGTAAAGATTCCAATGCATATTCTCATTTGATTCTGCTCTCTTTTCTGGGACTATTGGAAGATGGAATTTTAAAGGCCCTTGCAGGTAGTGAAGACAAAAAAATGCGAGAAGTGATAAAAAATTCAGAATTGCTACAAACTAGTGATTACTGTGAATTTTCCACTCTTTCTCTTTCTAAATTGGAATGGTTATTTTATTTCCCTGTCTCTGTTCCACTAATTTATATTGGGAGGGAGAGAGGCAAGGTACACTTGACTCCTTAGTTCATAGGCCACCAGCCCAAGATATGCTGCTTTGGACACAATACGGAAGACTTTCCGTATCTCCTAAAGATCTTCCACTGTAAGAAGAATGTAGTTCCTGGATGGGACTTTGACTTGTCTTCCTAAGGAAGTAATTGAGTGTGTTTTCCATGTAGACAGAAGAATAAACTAATTATTTGGTGATCAAAAAGGCAGACTACAATAGGGATTATTTGTGCTTATCCACATCCTTTTCTCCTCTCCTTGAGAAGATTAACTTTCTGTCACCTTGCCGTTAGGGAGGGTCATATATACTAGCTCCAGCCAGTGAAAGGAGAGAAGGTGACATGAATCTCTTCTGAGCCAAAGTATTACAGCTAGTGCGTCACCTTTATGGTCTGCTTATCTCCTATGTCAATTAGCAAGGAGGTCATGTTGTATGATACTATGGTGGCCTTCCACACAGGGGAAACCTTCCAAGTAGATGAGTAAGAGTGTTCCCTGCCCTGCACTAGACTCTGCAAGAGTCAGTGGTTCTAAACCACTGAGCCTTTCAAAGTTTATTTGTTATTAAAGGAGAAATTGCTATATTCCGACTAATATAATAGCATACTTAGAAAGGAGGAGCCAACACCTTTTCAATATGCCACCTACCTAGGCACAGTGCCCCTTGAACGCCAAAAGATAAGGCCTTCTGCAACCACCAGACCCACTTCCTGCAGCAATCTCATCCTATCCAGAATCTATTTATTTTCACTGACCATCTATCGATTTTCATTTATTATCTTCTACCATCTCTGGTAACAGCATTCTTGCAAAGTATATGCTAACAATTCCCATTTAAGTATTAGCTGACAATAGCAATGTGAGACAGAATTTTTCAAGGAAGGCGATGCCTTTAAATTTTGTTTACTTGAACCCCTGTCATAAGCATCTATATATAATTTAGTGCCTGCAGAAATGATTTTGCTTGGCACCCTATAAAAGTGACAATAGAATTTATGGAGAATAACTGACATTTTGTAATAGAAGCCATTTATAGTTTGATAATTTATGTATTTTTAGAAAGCTGTAAGGAATATACAAGTGTATCTGATCTCAGTCTTCATTTTTCATCTTTAAGAACTTGGTGGTCACGCCTAACCAGAGTAGTTAAGCAAATGCTCTAGTCTCTTTGATCTTCACTCTGCCCGTGTGCCCTTCAACAGTTCTGTGGGGGACACTGTAATCTCCCTTTAGGCTCCATATTACTTACACATGTACACTTGTTCAAGTCACCTCGTTAGGATATATGCACACAAAATGAAATCTCATTTTACATTCTCTTTAAATTAAGGATGTTTAAAATCTTATAAAGTACACAGGATCTGAGAATCCCAGATATGGGATTTTAATCAGTAGCTCAAAAATTTGTATCAAGAACCCAGATTCTTTTCTTTTCTCTGCTCCCCCACCTTCTGCATGGATTTCATCTTACATTTAGTTCTCTTGTGGTCACAAGATGGCTGTAGTATTTCCACAAGTCGCATTCAGATATGGCAATATCGAGCTCAAGGTGGAATGAGAACGTGCACTTCCCCACACCTGTTTTTTTCTAGAGGAGGAAAACTTTCTCAGAAGCAATACAGAAGCTTTCTTCCCTTCAGGTTTCACAGGTTTCATCATATCACACATCCATTCCCAAACCACAACTAGCAACTGTAATAAGAACTTCGGACAGCAGTTCTCCATGTATGGTGGGTAGATGTCTGAGGGAGCCCCAGACCCTTGTAGGGGGACTGTGAGGTCAAAATCTTTGTAATAATGCTAAGAGGCTTTCTGTCCTTTTCACTGTGTTTTCATTCATACCAATGGTATGAGAACAATAGTGGCTAAAATGGCTACATCTCAGCACGAATCAAACAAAGCACAGGCACTTTACCACATTAGTAGTCATTCTATTCTTTATTGCCATGAACTTGCAGTAAAAAGAATACCGTGTCACTCAAGAATGTCCTTGATGAAGCAGTAAAGATGTTTTTATTCACACATTTAGATTTAGAAAATGACAACTGTCCATCTGAAAAAATAAGCCTGCAAGGAGTGACCTGAGGGTGGGGCAGTTGATGGTGATTTTAGACTTGGGAGGTTAAATGGGGACTCACCCTCTTGCTAACACACACTTGGCATCACCTCTGGCTTAAAGAAAGTAAGGAGGAAGAGCAAGGCACCAGGGTGCAAAATTGATTCCTAAGTCAGGGATGACAAAGAAACAATAATATTCAGAGTGACATCAGGTGGGTGAACAATTCCTGCTCCTTTTGGTGCTCAAGCAATAGATAAAGTGCGGCAATTGCTAGGGGGAGAAGAATGCCCTCTTGCTAGAGACCTAGCTAAAAGGAAATTCTTTCCTGATTCCAAGGTTCAGCACATTAATAGAGTCCCAGCAAATGTTGAGATGCTGATCACAGAAGTAATAGCGTACACAGGACTCTGAGTCCTTGCTTGAGAAAAGGGCTGAGCAACAGGATTGAGGATAAGAGAAAGCCATCAGAAAGCCTGAGTTTGCTCAGGAGTTATCAGTGTCAGTATAAAAACCTCCTCCACTTAATATCTGAGATATTTATTACATAATTTCATTAATTAACTTATCTAATGTAACATCGTACCGAGAGCTCTTGTCTTAGGTTTCAGATATTCCCAAGAGTTCCCCGGGAAGCCACTGGAGAGTGATATGTCATACAGCAATATCCCGCAAAATTGATTTCATGGGTAAACTCATTATAAATCTCATGGATGGATTAACTGCCACTTACTAATACAACAACAATAATATTTCAGGTTTGTGTAGTCTTTAACTCATATCAGCTTAACAATCACCCACAGCCTTCGGACCAACTTTTAACTCTTACCAACACAATCTTATTCTCTATCATCCTCCCAGCATCTAGTCTGACATCACCTCACATTATCCCCCCCAAAAAAATATGAGAGATACACCTTATCTCCTTTTGATGTATAGCAAAATTGAAACTTATAAAGTTTTAAACAATTTTCCTTAAATTCATGGGCAAGTAGGAGCAGAAACATAATTGGAACCCAGCTATTTTAAATTCTAGCTTCACATTCTTCCATGACATCACAGCTGCCTGCTGTTTACAAACTTGCTCAGCTACCTCCCGAAAAGTGAACGTAGCTACCAAAGTCATCCGACTTGCTCACTTCATGACACTCATATTTTGATATGAAGATGCTCCCTCCCTGCCACCTTCCTCTAGCACTTTGTTGTGCTTGTCAGGCAGCGCTTCTCACTCAGCATTGTGCAGCTGGTGCCACGGAACATGCTTTATCTCCCCTGTTAAAAACCCTTGAGAGAGGGTGGTAGCTAGTCTCATTTAGCTTCGTTTTTTTCACAGAACTCAGCTCAGTGCCTGGCCCATGTTAGGAGCTTAGTAAATACTTGTCCCTGGTTAATAAAATGCACAAATTACTGCTCTGAGTGCCCCATAAGAAACTTCCCTACATGACAAATCAATTATCCCATGCATTTGCCTCTTTTAACTAACTTGGGATTTGATCCTACAGAAGAAGCCTGAATTGAGCCAGGCCAGCCAGCATTCCTGGCCCATTGGGATCATCGGGGCCATGCTGGGATAGCAATGAGATGCACAGCCCAGCTCAATAAAGGACCTGACATCCCAGCTGCTGGGAGTGTCTTCAGACCATTCTCAGCTTCAGCCCATTCCTGGATTGCCTGGGCTGCCCTCCCTCCAGGGACACCCATGACTGATTTATATGGGGGCGGGAGTTATTAAGGCCTGGCCGTCTCAGCTTGTCTCAGAACAGTGCTGAAGGGCCGTTCTAGTTCCAGAGCCCCCGTGGGGTCAGCCAAGGCTGTCACTGGACCAGTATGACAGCTCAACCTTACCTTCTGTACCACCTCGCTTCCTCCTCCCTTCCCCAGGTGTGGATCAGAAGCACTTTCCCTAGCAATCATCCTGCACATGAACTCCATCTGAGGCTGCCTCTTGAGTTCCCAGTCTGCGTTATGTCCCAAGAGTTCCCAGGATTTGAAACAAATTCAAAAAGCCTTCCAAAGATTCTTGCTTACTGCTGGAATCACCTGTGGAATTACAGTCAGCCCTCGCATCATCCCTTCTCATGATGTTTACAGTGAATATAGCTTTTCTCTCATTATATAAACATTAAGGCTCAATATAAAGTATTCTAACAAAACGGAAACAGAAAAGTTATGTGAGTGTTATGATAATGCCTTTATTCATCCTTTCAGGTATCTCTGTATGTATATATACATAGTTCTTACAAAAATTTGGAACATGATGTAAATGCAGTTTCTTTGTAAACATAAATACCACATATTTATGCACAGACCAACAATATACCTCATGTACCACTTTGGGTTTGTGTAAATTTCTGTTCTCATTCCTTCCCCCTTTTCTCTGCAACCCCTAGACACACCACAGGCAAGTAATGTGAGTTCCTCTGTTGGTCTCCTTACATGGATTCCTCCATGCTCATATAATGATTCACACACACATACGTGCATAGAGGTACTTCTGCCATTGTTTTTCAAAAACAGAATCATTTATTCTTCTGTATCTTGCTATTTTCATGTAATATATTATGGAAATCTCTTCAAGTAAAATGGTGTAGATTCATCTTGTTGCATTATAGTCCACCAGATAAATGTACAAGTTAACCAAATAACTGGGCCATTTTTTTTATGGATGTTTACATTGTTCTAGATTTTTACCACTCCAATGTTGATGTATCTTTTTGCCACAGTATTCTCACATCCCACTTCTGGGAATTATCTCTTAGAAATAGGAGCACTAGTACAAGGATGTTTATTACAACACTGGAGTGGTAAAACCTAGAAATAACATAAACACCAATTAAAATATATATGAGATTTCTTTCCAAAAATAATGTAAAAATCCACATTTTCTCAATTAACATTTTAAGGTGCCCCCTTTCTTATAATACCATGAGTAGGTATTATCACTTTCTTAGATTTTTTGCCAATCTGATTATTATAAATTAATATTTTACATTAATTTGCATTTCCCTGGCCACTAGAAAAATAGAGAAATTTTTCATATATTTGTTGGCTGTTGGATTTTCATGTTTTAATCTTTCCCATGTTTTCTATTTTTGACCTAGATCTCTACTTAGAAAAGTTTCACTACTAGCTTTTTCAGTATTTGAAAATTTAAGCCAGAGGATATTTATGAGTTGAGCATGAATAGTACTAAGGAAGTAGGAGCCGGAAATGTTTTTCTGAGAGGGGCTAGTTAGGAGGACTGATTCGCGACAAATAGCAGAGCAAGAAAACATCATTATTGAGCGATTGCTTTCCCCTAGGTGCTTTGCCTGCATGAACGTCTCATTTTATTTTCTCAACATCTCTGAGAAGTTGGCATGATCCCCCATTTCACATAGGAGGAAAGTGAAGCACAGAGGTTTTCAGGAGCCTCTCGAAGTTGCTCAGGTCCTGATTCACAGCTGAACATGTGAACCAGAGCCGGCGTTCTCCCACCACCCCGTGCTGTATTCCAGCACACTGGCAATTTCACAGTGTTCGCGACTTCTCCACATAAGGCATCAGGTCCTCTGTGAGTCTCTCCTGCTCCCTCTACAGGGTCCCGGGGGCATAAGGATGACACACAGGAAAAGAGTGTAGCATTTTACAGGATTGAAGGGATATGGGAAAGAATTTATCTGCTAAAAATATCTATTGTCTGACACTGCTACAATTTTAGAGACCCCGTCATTGAATGGGACTTTCTCAGAGAGCTTTTGAATTCCCAAAACTCTTCTTCCAAGAGCAATAACAGAGATTTTGGTGTTTTAGGAACTGATTTTTCCTGATTTTCTTGTCTGTGTTCTCTGGTAGCTTACTGAGCTTCTTTAAGACTATTATTTTTCATTCTTTGTCAGGCAATTTGTAAATCTTTATTTCATTACAGCCAGTTACTGGAGCTTTATTAATGGGCTTCGATAGTGTCAGGTTTGCCTGATTCTTTGTGATTTGTATAGCCTTGCATTGGTGTCTACATATTTAAAGGAGCAAACACCTCTTCTTGTCTTCACAGACTGGTTTCAGCAGGTAAAGATCTACTCTTGCCTGGTACCCTAATTGGTGGGATTGTCTCAGGGACCTCAGTCAGGTGAGGCTAAATCCTGGTCACGTGACTACTGCCCGTTCTCAGTAGACTCCTGGGCTGGCAGACCTGTTACCAGGAATAGGGATGGGTGTGGCTCCAGCATGGTCCTTAGGCAGGCAGAAATTAGAACTGGGCTGGAGCCAAGTGACAGAGCTCCTTCAGGATCTGCAGTGGCCAGCAATGCTCATACGGTAGAGTGAACTGGTTGTCTCTGCTGGGTCCCTGTGAGGGCAGGACTGACTGTCAGCTGGCAATAGAAAGGGACTGGAGCTGGCTCACAGGGCCACTTCAGATTCTGCAGTTGAATCTGTGGTGGGGAGGAGGGCTATCCCCGTGCAAATGAATGAAGCAGGACCCTTATCTCATACCATACACAAAGATCAACTCAAAATGGACTAAAGGCTGAAAGCCTAAGACCTGGAAACATTCATCTTCTAGAAGAAAACATAGGAAAAAAACTCTCTAACACTGTTCTTGGCAATGAGTTTTTGGATAGGATACCAAAAGCACAGGCAACAAAAGCAAAAATGAACAAGCGGAACTACATCAAACTGAAAGGGTTCTTCATAGCAATGGAAACAAATAATGAAAAAGCGGGCTACTGAATGAGAGAAAATATTTGCAAATCATATATCTAACAAGAAGTTATATTCAATATATATAAGGAACTCACATAACTCAATAGTAAAAAACACAACTTCAATTACAAATGGATAAGAGACCTGAATAGACATTTTTCCAAAGAAGACATACAAATGGTTAATGGGTATATGAAAAGATGCTCACCATCACTAAACATCAGGGAAATGCAAGGCAAAACCACATTGAGTTAGCACCTCACACTTGTTAGAATGGCTATTACCAAAAAGTCAAAGATAGTATTGGTGAGGATGTGCAGAAAAGGGAGCTCTCGCACACTGTTGGTGGAATGGAAATTGGTGCAACTACAATGGGAAACAGTATGGAGCTTCCTCCAAAAATCAAAATAAAACTAGCACATGGTTTAGCAGCTCCAATATATATACAAAGGACACAAAACCAGTGTCTTGAAGAGACACCTGCACTCGCCTGTTCAGTGTAGCATTATTCACAGTAGCCCAGATATGGAAACGATCTACATGTCCTTGACAGATGAACAGATAAAACTGTGATTTCATATGTATAAATGTATACATATATTATTCAATCATCCACAGGATGAAACTCTGCCGTTTGTAACAACATGGATGAACCTGCAGGGCATTATGCAAAGTGAAGTAAGCCAAACAGAGAAAGACAAATACTGTATGATCTCACTAGTATATAAAATCTAAAAAGTGGAACTTGTAGAAACAGAGAGTAGAGGAGTGGTTACTGGGGCCTGAGGGGTGGAAGCAATGGAAGATGTTGGTCAAAGAATCAAAACATTCAGTTATAAGGTGAATAAATTCTGAAGACCTACTCTACAGTATGGTGACTATAGTTAATAAAGTATTGCATTTATGAAATTTGCTAAGAGAGTTTATCTTAAGTGTTCTAACCACAAAAAAATGTAACTAATATATTTTTAGGACTATAAGACACACCAGACCTTAAGCTGCACCTAGGTTTTAGAGGAGGAAAATAGGGAAAAAAATTTGAAGCAAAAAATGTGGTAAAATATTTAATAACCTGTGACCCCACTCCATTGCTGTACCTCACCCCCCACAGCGAGCCAGGTAAGCTACATTCAGACTATAAGATGCACCCCCATTTCCTCCCAAATTTTGGGGAAAAGTGCATCTTATAGTCCAAAAATACAGTATGTGAGATGATAGATATGTTTCTTAACTTGATTGTGGTAATCATTTCACAATGTATACTTATATCAAAACATTACCTTGCACACTTTAAATATACACATTCTTATATGTCAATTATACTTTAATAAAGCTGAAAAAGTAATTGATTTTTATGGGTTCAGTCTCTTTTAATTTTGGATGTGTTGTCCTTCCTCTTTCTTATACTAATTGTACTCTCTGATTCAACAAACCTGACAATAGTCATAGTGACTATTAAAATAACAATAAGCATTATCATTATAAAAGCAATACTAACTCTAATTCTCTTTATGCCTGGTTTTGCTAGTAGCAATTGTTGTTATAGCAGTGCTGCTGTGCGACAACCACTTTCTCAGGCGCTTTTACAAGCGTTGCCTAACTTAAATGTAAGTGCAGATAAAGGCCCCTGCCTTGCTCATACTAAACCCAAGGTAAAGGAGGGCATATGCTGTGCACTTAAATTATCTTCTGTGCTGTCCTCAGAGGCTTTAAGCCCTCAATCTGCCTGTCCCGCCCCGTGGGTTACTGTTGGATGGCCTTACTAATGACCAGTTCCCATTGCTAAGTAGAGAGAGATGGTGACACTTGAGGAAAGCCTGCTGTAAATAGGTTGATTGCATATGCTATCTTGGAAAACCTCATGTTCTGTTTATTAATCTCTGCACCATGGAAAGGATAAGAAATGAAACGTGTTTGGCTCCGGCTCCCAGCACTTGTATTAGGAAATTGTTGTCTGGTTGCTTAGAAGTCCATCTGCTCCTGCTGGGTGCTGCACACTTGGAAGTCTAAGCCCAGTAAGTCAAACCCAGCCATTGCCAAGGACCCACATTCACTGTGGCGGAGGTGATTAGGTTTCTAAGTGGGAAATAGTCTGCAGAAATAGATGACTTTCTGGAGCTCTGGTTTTCTCAGGCAGATGACCCATGGCACATTGGAAAGTGATGATGCACAATTTACAAATAATTATTTTTTTTTACCGCTCATGTATTTCTACATTACAGTGCAGTTGTAGGTCTTTACATTCTGCTCTCTGCATTAAAAAGGGAAACTGGGATATTTAGTGGGATGGTTAGTGGTATATGTCATTTGTTAATATGTATTTCTGAACTGGGAAAGACACAGGGCAGTCTGGAGCTTCTCTGTGAAGCTGGGCAGACTCGCACCTATGATTTTGCCAAAGGATGAACCACTCACCTTGGGAGACAGAGTAGAAATCCGGGAAGAACCCTGGGCTGGGGATTCCTCCTCTGGCTTCTCCAGTGATTTGTTGTCTGTTGTTCACTTAATAGCTTAGTTTTTCTGGAAGCTGAAAGTCATAAATACACTGAAACTTGCTGTTCACATTCCAAATCAACTGCTTAGATTTTCCCTCTATGTGGCGGTTCTATTTTGCTTGTCCTTACCCGATGCCCTTCCCTGGTGGCTGAAGATGTACTTTCCCAATATCTTTTACACAGCACCATTCTCCCTTTACTCAGCTAGGAATTCACACTGAATGCCGTTTCTTTGCTAGAGTGTGGACACTCAAGCTCTGCACCCAGTTCACAGTAGCAGCACATCAGAATGAAACTCTCACCCCCTTAGGCTCATGAGTATCCAGAGTGTTTTAGTGTTACATATAGTATGGACTGGAAATCAGCACAGGGTGCTACCAAAGTACAGAAGCAGTCATTATCTAATTGCAGAGTGGCAGTCTTTCTCAGCAAGTTGTTGCTGGAAAAGTGGTGCCGAGACCAGCACTCTGATCTGGACATTGAATATCACTGTGTCAATGCCCACAGCAGCTGTCCAATTCCTTCTTCACGTAAGGGGAACTGCCAGGCTCGGAGCAAGCCCCAAAATCCCAGTGATGCTCCTGAATGTCAAGCTAACCTACAGTCACAACATTTCCCCTACATTCTGCTTCTCCTTCAGAATTTCTACCCTAGACCCTTGAGGATGGGACTCAGAGTTCAAAAGGGAGATTCTCTCTGCTAGCCAGGCTCTCACAACTTCAAGACACCTTCAAAATGCAAAGGGGGCTGGATGTAAACCTTTCTTCATGCTAAGGTGGATAACTACTTCCCTTAGCTCTCCAAACCACTAAGTAGTATTTTCACTTTGGGCAACCATTTGTATGTACCTTTTGAGGTAGGACCTGCTTTACCGTATTGTGGTGAGGATTAAATGAGAAGATGCTAGAACTGAGGGTGACAAAAGTGAATTGTAGGTGCTTTATAAACTGTAAAATGGTGGTGCCAATATTAAGTGTCATTATTATTATTCTTAGTAGTAATTATTTAGTTTATGCATAAATGCAAGTTTTGATGAGTTCCCAGATATAATTAAGTTTTAGAGCTACGGCTGAGTGACTTTCAGCATTTCTGGGAATATCTGACATGCAAGACAAGGGATTTCAGCCAAGTTATATTGAGAAGTTGAATTAATAGAAACTATTTTGTGTGTGTGTATCTCAGACATTAAGTGGGTAGATGGCGTATAGCTATTAAATTCCTGGGCAGTCTCAGTCTGAAATACTGATAATAAAAAATATTTTCCTCATACCATATCCTTGTTAAGGTCATGTTTTCTTCAACTGCCTATGGGCCTTTGCTTCCATTTTCAGCACATAAACATTTTCTAAAACTCTATCAAAGAAGCTGAGTCATGAAGGCAGAGAGAAATTAATTCCCTTTGAGCTGGGTCTCCAGAAACAGGCATTCCTCCTCCTGTGCCCACTTCTATCCCTCCCCTGCACCTGTGCCGCCATTTGGTTGGCAGTCTCTTTACTCCCCTCCTTCCATGGAAACATTGTCAGCAGTTACAAATCCTTCAAAGTACCCTCTCTCTAAGACCTTCTCTAGATTTTCCAGGGAGAGGGAAATTATTCCTGGTTTGAATTTTTGGCAATTACTTCTTATTTTTTGTATATGATATATTCTGCCTTGATAGAGGGTCACTTTTCCCCAGCTGGTTTTCAGTGGTTGCCACTGACCACCGAATTCCCACAGCAGTTTGTTGTAATCATGTTGCAAAATAAATAACATGAGTATACCACATTGGACGCATAGGTGGAAGAAGTTACTGCAGCTTCCCCAGATACAAGGGTTAGCCCCCAAACGTTATGTATTTGAAGAATCTGACTCATGAACTATGTGATCTATATAAGTGGAAACATTTCCTAAGAGAAATTGCCACACCACAGTTTTATTTTTCCCTGAGACACAAAGCATGAGAATAATGTAATTTAATACAATGGAATGCAAAGAATAGACCATTACTCACAAGAAACAGCACATTACTTAGCAGCTGACAAGAATTACTTGGAAACTTCCAGCAGCAGCAATCTACATGAGCAATAACTAAAGAATATAGCTCTTTCTCTTACCAGATGGCCAATATACACTATTTCAGTTACACAGGAGAATTCATAATCATAGAAGATCATTTAATACAAGCCCTCATCAGTGTCTCTCAGACAGCATAAGCATCACTGAAAGAAACTGTTAAAAATTCAGATCCCCACGCCCCAGTCTCAGAGAGGCTGAGCAGGTGGAGATTCATGCAGAGATCATGAAAATCGATGTTTTATGTACAACCCAGGGAATTCTGATGCAAGTGAGTCATAGGTCACACTTTAAGCAATATTACTCTGTATTGCAGATGAAAAAATCGAAATTTAGAAACATAAATCACTGTGTCCCAAGGTCAAAGACCCACTTACCAGTAGGGCCAGGACACGGATTAACAATGACAGCAATAATACAAATAATGTGTTAAATGTTTTATAAAAGATGAGATAAGTCTCCTGCCTTCCATGCAAGACACAGTCTCACCATTTACCTCTTACTTCCTTACATACCTTTCCTCATTCTACAAGCATTTTAAAATATTTATTGAGAATCTGTAGTTAAGATACAAAGAATAAAATCTTTAAAGATAGAGACTTGGTGGCACTTATAGTATATCAGGTATTTACGAAAATAAAGAAGAATATAGAATAAAAACAATAAAAGAAATGATTTGGTTGAAGAAAGATACACTCAATATTTAGGAAGCAATATAACAAAAGTGACAAAAGGCGTTTCAGATAAACACTTATCCACTTATTCTTTCATTTCACAAATATTTATTGAGTATTTATTATGTACCAAACACTATGCTAGGCATAGGAGATACAGCAGAAAATAGGAAAAACACGGTCTCTGATTTCTTAAGGCTAATTTCTAGTGGGCTGGGAAACAGATAATAAACAAATAATTGTTTAACACAATACTGAGCAATATAATTACACACTAAGAAAAACGTTCCAAAGGAAATAAATAGGGCAATGAAGCATATAAGAAAGGGTAGTAGGTAGTTTCAATAAGATGGGCAGAGAAAGCCACTTTGGAAAACGGTATTTTATCTGATACCTAAAATCCGCCGTTGAACCAGCTCTGCAAATTGCTGGTAAAAGAGCATCCCAGATAAAGGGAATAGCAAGTGCAAAAGCACGGAGACGAGGATGAGCTTATCATACTAAAGAAAGACCAAACTGAATTTTTATTGGCAGGTAGAGGGTGAAGTGGAAAATGGTATGACATGAAGTCCAAGAGGCAGGCAGGAGCTAGAGCCTTTGGGATCCTGTAGACCACCATAAGGAATTTGAACTTCATATGAAGTTCAGTGGCCAGTCATTAAAAGCAGAGAGGTTAGATTTTTCATTGCTCATTTTTCCACTCACTGGATAAGATGTAAAGACTGAAGTGAAAAGGAGAATGAGCATAAGTAGTAAAACTACTTGTTTTTCAAGGATATTTTGTGCTTAAAGAATAAGGAAGTCCATTTACCAGAAACAAGGGAAGGAGATACAATTGTGCATCGGGGACATTGATGGTCATTTCCAGTAGGTTAGGCTATGTGTACAAATCCTCTTGGCCCACACAATTAAGCACAGACTGCCCAGCCTGGCATCCAAGACCATCCACCCCGGCCCAGTCTATGTCACTGTATTTATCTTGCCTGTCTGGATACCAACCAGATTGAACTGCTTGCTCTTCTCCATTTGTCCTTTCTGTATTCAGTGCCACGCTTTTGCTCATTTTATTTCCTTCCATCTCCATTTGTTTTTGCAAAAGCTCTCCTTATCTAAATTTGAAGACTTAAAAATGTTTCCTCCTTCATAGCACCTTTTCCCACAATAAGATATAATCCTTTTCTCCTTGGAAAACACATTTTAATTCACACAGTCATGCCCAGCATTATTTCCTTTTATTTTTATATCTTTCCTTTCCTATGAGATTGTAAGCTGCTTAAGGAAGAAATAATATTTTACTCACTTTTTATCACCCATGATGCTTTGCACAGGGCCTTGGTATGGAGCATGGAGAGTCTTATGTCCTGAATTTGATTAACTTCAGAGCTCATTTCTCACTCCTACCCACTCCCTGAACCCGTGCTGGCCCCCTCGCAGGTCTATGAAAAAGGTGATGCTGTGCTGTGGCCCAAGCCTTAAATCTTACCCTACCATATACATGGTTCACCGTTCAGCCTCTGGCCAATATCTTTTTCTCTCAAGACTTAACCAAGGGCCAACCTCTTTATGAAGAGTTTCATGGCACTTTATCCTCTCTTCAAGTAAAACTGACAGCTCTCTATCAGATTTTTCTCCCCTGCACTGTGTAAACTTGAAATGTAACACCCTAGACATGTTATTCAATATAAAATACACAATACCTTGCAGGACATTGCTAATCTATGAAAATAAGTAAGTGTAAATGCTAAATTACACTAACAAAAAAAAGAGACCAAGATAGACAAGAAATGCCAATTTTTCAGAAGGTGAAGATCCCTGAGTTAACAGTGAAGAAAGCTGAGTCCCCAAATACCTGGATCTCACAACTATTGATTCTATAGTGAAGCCCACCAGCTGAAAAATTCTGCACACATACAACAGACATCACACCAGGCTTTGTGTGTGTACCACCCTCTTAAATATGCACATATGCACAGACTAGATATTAGTGAAAGCCTCTGAAAAAGAGAAAGGGGATTCAGGAGCTATAGCAAATAGGAAGAGGCAATTTCTCTAAAACTATAATTTTCTCCAGAGGAAAAAAAGTGCTGTAAAAAGTAACAGTCACAGAATTTCCAAAACAGCTCTCAGAAGTGAAAAACATGTGAGAGCAGGGATAAGCGCCATACAAATGCACACACTCCTTGCAAGATGCAACTGAGAAAATCTCAAAGACCTCCCTAAGTAGAAAAAAATGACAAAGAGATGAAGCGTAATATTATTTTTAAAGAAAAGAAAATTAGAGACTAAACTCTAACTGGGATCAACTGGGAAGTTCAAATACCAGAAAAAGAATGTAGGGAAAAAAAGAGAATAAAACAGTATTGAAGAAATAAAACACAAACGTTCTCAGAATCTACATTTCTAGAAGGAAAATATTCATTGAAGCTCAGATCAATGATTGAAAAGCGCTCAAAAAGGCACATAATCATCAAATTTGAGGACCTTGGATTTAAAGAGATCTGAAGAGGTTACAGAGAATATAGATCACTTATAAAAAATCAGAAATAAGAATAATCGGATTTGTTACCAGGATTACCGGAAGCTAGAAAACAATCAAGGCAAGTATTTGAACTTCTATGAAAAATGACTTCCATTGTGGAATTCCACACTCAGTGAAACCATGCTTGATGTTTAAGGGTAGAATCAGTTCATACTCAGGCATGCCAAGCCAGGCAGCTGTAGTGACGTGGTATAGCTTCCACAACAGGGGGTACTGTACCCGAAAATAAGGTATCTAACCCAGGAAAGAAAAAGGAGAGAGTGTTTTAAGATATTTCTAGAATGATAGTAGGTGGAAAGCCTGGAGTGAAAACTGTGCAATGGGCCTGGAAATCAAATATTTCAGATTGGGCAGGAAAATAGATTGTTTTTAAATGGGGAGAACATGTAAGTTATCAAGATTACCCAGGGTGTTTGAGTGCAGTGGGGTTTCCAGCTCTGTCAGAAAATATGTGGTAGCAGTTATAAACATGTGGGAAAAATACAACTATTATTTCTAGAAAGTAGGCAAGAAAGGAAATGTGATTATAATATATTAGGTGACTCAGCTGGAAATAGTATTTTCATAGTTGTGATGATGTCAACACTGAATTTGGATTTAACCAAAAATTCTGATACAGGAGAGAGAAGATGGCGGCTTGGTAAGAGGGAGCAGATTCCACTTCCCCCTACACACGGGAGAGAAAGCAGGACGATCTATGGAGGAACAGAGCAGACAGCCAACAGTACCACAACATATATGAAAATAGGATATCAAAAATCTTAGCGGACATTGAAAAACCAGACGATAGGGAGACTACTTTGGGACAATAAGGGCCCAGAGATCAGCGCCAGGATCAGGGAGGCTGCAGCCCCAGCCCCAGGCTGGCAGAACCCGCCACAGGGCTCCTGGGCGAGAGCTGGGTCGGCGCTCCCTCTGAGGCCAGGCAGGGTTTGAGCAGCACTAGGAGAGACCCAGTTGCTTGAAATTGCAGAGAGGGGAGAAAGGACTGAGTGGCAAGCACACGGGAGCTGTGAGCACCCACACATAGCCCTGGAAAGAGTGTGTGCCCCAGCCCAGCAACCAGAGGCAGCCCTGCCAGGTATGTGCACCTGCAACCTGGGGAGAGAGAGCTCTGTGGAGCACCCAGGGACCACACCCGGACCCAGAGTGAGCACACATGCCTCCGGAGACCGGGAGATGGCTTGGGTAAGCCTGAAGTGAGCACATGTTTGCCTCCAGACACCCAGAAATTTCACCCATAAGTCCTGAGTGAGTGCGCACGGCTCCAGAGACCAGGAGACCCGGAGACCCGGAGACCCGGAGACCCGGAGACCCGGAGACCCAGAGACCTGGAGACCTGGAGACCACATCCGTAAACCCACCCCTCAGACTGTTGTAGCCAGCAAGAACAGAAAAACTGGTTTGACCAGTTTGAAACCAGCAAGAGGTTTTTATTTTATTTGTGTGTGTGTGTGTGTTTGTTTTCTGTTTGTCTGATTTTTTTAAAGAAATGTTTTATTTTTTAATTTTAATTTTTTATCTCTCAATGCCTCTTGCTTCTTTTTCCTTCTTTCTTGTTTTATTTCTTCTTCCTTTCTTTTCAATTTTATCTCTTCTACCTTCCTTAGTCTGCTTTTTTTTAAATACCCACAAATGAGACAAAAATCCCGGAACTGTGAAAAGACCAGAGTTGGTCCCAAAGAGGGGGCATCCCAACAGCTGAGACGGAGAGACAAATTTCACTTTGCTATTACAGAGAACCTGCAAGATATTGCATATTTGTATTATTATTTTTACATCTTTTATTTGAATAACATTTTTGTTTTCCCCTACTTTCTATTTAGTCTTCTTTGCTTGGCTGCTTATATTGTCAGGTTTCCCCTGTTCTCTCATTCACAGTGTATTGCTAATTTACTGTCCTTCACTTCATGTGTGTTCCATTAGCACACCACTGAAGGTCTGATACTCCCTGTTCTTAATATCTAGATCTCATAGATTCTGTCATATGATTGTTGCTCTAATATTACTGTAAATAATAGCTGTTCCATACTATTGTAAATACTACACAACACCCCTCCCAGATCTTAGCCCACCTCACGGTTTCCTGAACTCTATTACTGTAGTGGTTAACTCTATTCTCTCACACACTACACCCATTTACTATCCTTTATTCTCACCTTACCTCAGAATCTGACCTCCCACAACCTCACTGCTTTCTAGATCCAACTCACAATCCTTCCCTCCCCAACAAGAGTCTTATCTACATTCCACCCTTTCTAAAAAGTGACTAGTTGGGTGGAATATCATGGTTAACACTATACATAGCCAGAGGATCTCCTAGCTCTTCTTTACTGGCTGCTACTGTAAATAGCACAGAATACTCTCTTGCTGTCTTAAACCATTTTGCCTTACCCCTCCAACTGATCACAAAAATGAGTAGATGGAAGCAGTGAACACCAGGATACCCAAAGGAGACTGCACCACTGAATCTCACAGGTACTCTACCACAGAAGTTCACACCATAAACCCAGGGAGTCAGAACAGATCAATTTAAGAAGCTGAGGCTAAGAAGAAGAATCTCACAAACAATGAGGAGACAAAGAAACAATCCCCAAATGAAAAGAAAGGAGGGAACCTCAGAAACAATGCTAAATGAAATAGAGGCAACTCAACTATCAGATATTGAGTTCAAAGCAATGGTTATCAGGAAGCTCCATGAGCTCACAACGAATTACCAGAAACTACAGGGAAATTACAATGAACTCGCTGCAAACTATATCAAAATTAAAAAGGAAATAGAAAATATCAATAAGGGCCAAGAGGAAATGAAGAATACAATATCTGAACTGAAGAACACAGTAGAAGGAATCAAAAGCAGGATAGATGAAGCAGAAGATTGGATCAGTGAGCTGGAGGACAAAGTAGAAGAAAACACCCAGAAAGAGCAGGAAAAGGAAAAGAGGCTCAGAAAGAATGAATAGGGATTAAGATAAATACAAGACAATATGAAATGTAATAATATCTGAATAATAGGGAAACCAGAAGGAGAAGAAGAAGAGAAAGGGATAGAAAACCTATTTGAAAAAGTAATGATGAAAAACATCCCTAATTTGATGAGAGAAAAAGTCACACAAATCCTAGAAACACAGAGTCCCAATCAAGAGGAACCTAAAAAGGCCCACTACAAGACACATCATAATAAAAATGACAAAATTCCAAGACAAAGAGAGAATCTTAAAGGCAGCAAGGGAGAAAAAGGAGATAACATACAAGGGAGCCCCGATATGGTTAGCAACTGACTTCTAAATGGAAATGTTCCAAGCCAGAAGAGAATGGCAAGAAATATTCCAAGTAATGAGAACCAGAGGCCTGCAACCTAGGCTGCTTTACCCAGCAAGGCTCTCAATCAAGAGAGAGGGCCAAATAAGGAGCTTTTCAGACAAAACAAGTCTAAAAGAATACACCTCCACCAAACCAGCTCTGCAAGACATGCTAAAGGGTCTGCTTTAAGGAAAGGAAGGAAAAGAGAGACACAGAGAGAGAAAGGAACACAGGTACGAAAATAACAATGAATAAGAACCTATCAATAATAACCTTAAATGTAAATGGATTAAACACTCCAATTAAAAGACATAGAATAGCTGAATGGATAAGAAAATATGACCAACACATATGCTGCCTACAAGAGACCCACCTCAGGACAAAAGACCTACACAGATTGAAAGTAAAGGGCTGGAAACACATTTTCCAAGCAAACAGATAGAAAAAAAAAGCCGGGGTAGCAATATTCATATCAGACAAAATAAACTTCAAAAAAAGGGCCATAAAGAGAGACCTAGAGGTCACTTCATAATACTCAAGGGAAGAATCCACCAAGAAGACATAAACACTATAAATATATATGCACTCAATGTAGGAGCACCCAAATACAAAAAGAAAATCTTAGAGGACTTCAAAAAAGATATTGACAGCAACACAATTATAGTAGGGGATTTTAAAACCCCACTGTCAAAAATGGACAGATCTTCCAAACAAAATATCAACAAAGATATTGTGGCATTGAACAAAGCCCTAAATGAAATGGACTTAACTGTTATCTATAGAGCCCTTCACCCCAAAGAAGCTAAATATACATTCTTTTCAAAATTTACAGATTCAATGCAATACCTATTAAAGTACCAATGGCATATTTCACAGACATAGAACAAACATTTCAAAAATTTATATGGAACCATAAATGACCCAGAATAGCTGCTGCAACTTTTAGAAAGAAGAGCAAAGTAGGAGGGATCACAATATCTGATACTAAACTGTATTACAAGGCCACTGTAATCAAAACAGCCTGGTACTGGCATAAAAACAGATACATGGACCAGTGGAAAAGAATAGAGAACCCAGAAATAAACCCAAGTCTCTATCATCAATTAATATTTGACAAAGGGGGCAGCAACATAAAATGGAATAAAGATAGCCTCTTCAACAAATGGTGTTGGGAGAACTGGACAGCTACGTGCAAAAAAAAATGAAACTTGAGCACCAACTTACACCATACACAAAAATAAATTCAAGGTGGGTAAAAAATTTAAATATAAGCCATAACATCATTAAAGTCCTACAGGAGAACATAGCCAGGAAAATCTCAGATATTTCACGCAGCAACATTTTTACTGATATGTCCCCTAGAGCAAGGGACATAAAGGAAAGAATAAACAAATGGGATCTCATCAAAATAAAAAGCTTCTGCACAGCTAAAGAAAACTGCATTAAAATAAAAAGAGAACCAACCCTATTGGAAAACATAGTTTCCAATGATATCTCAGACAAGGGTTTAATTTCCAAAATATATAAAGAACTTACATGAATCCACTCTAAGAAGACAAGCAACCCAATTAAAAAATGGGCAAAGGACTTGAACAGACACTTCTCCAAGGAGGACATACAGAGGATCCAGAGACACATGAAAAGATCCTCAATATTGCTAGCTATCAGAGAGATGCAAATTAAAACCACAATGAGATACCACTTCACACTGTTCAGAATGGCCATCACAAACAAAGCAACAAGTGTTGGAGAGGTTGTGGAGAAAAGGGAACCCTAGTGCACTGTTGGTGGGATTGAAGACTGGTACAGCCACTATGGAAAACAGTATGCATTTTCTCAGAAAACTAAAAATGGATTTGCCTTTTGACCTGGCAATTCCACTGCTAGGATTATACCCTAAGAACCCTGAAACACCAATCCAAAGGAACCTGTGCACCCCAACATTCACAGCAGCATAATTTACAATAGCCAAGTGCTGAAAGCAACCTAGGTGCCCATCAGTAAATGAATGGATCAAAAAACTATGGTACATATACACAATGGAATTCTGTGCAGCAGAAAGAAAGAAGGAGCTCCTACCCTATTCGACAGCATGGATGGAACTGGAGAGCAATGTGCTAAGTAAAATAAGCCAGGAGATGAAAGACAAATAACAAATGATTCACCTTTAACAGGAACCTAAACAACAAAACAAACAAACAAGCAAAATATAACCAAAGACAATGAAATAGAGAACAGACTGACAGTGTCCAGAGGGGAGAGGGGAGGGAATTTCAGGGGGAAATGGGAAGGATTTACAGGAACAAGTATGAAAGACACATGGACAAAAACTAGGGGGGCGGAAATGGGAGGGACATGGGAAGGCTGGGTGGGTGGGCTGGGATGGGAGTAAAAGACAGAAAACTGTACTTGAACAACAATTAAAATAAATTATTAAAAAATTCTGATACAATCATGTTGAGTAAATGAGGGGGAAAGAAGTACATTGAAGAATTTGTAAAATGAACGTTAAATATTTGATTTCTCTATATCAAGAAAAAATCTAGAAAAAAATTAAGTAATTAAATATCAGTATAAACATATCAACTACATAAAAGCAGCAGATACATGGAATAGACTGACAACTGTCAGTAGGGGGAGAGGGACTAGATGAAAGAAAGTTAGGTTAACCAAAGAGCATTTATGTATGACACAGGGACGCAGACAACAGTTTGGCAATGGCCAGAGGGAAGGGCAGACAGGGACTGGTTGGAGGTGGGCAAAGGGAATGGGGGAAATGAGGATATCTGTAACAGTATCAATAATAAAAATAAAGTTAAAAAATTACTCAAAGAAAGTGAAAAAGACTGCTTCTGAGAACCAGGAGTGGAGTGAAGAAGAGTAACAAAAGAAATAAGCATGTCGTATCACTCTAACCAAAAAACATTTAAACAGAATCTTGATGTACAAACAATTAAGACCATTCTTCTCCTACTCTCCCCTAGATAAAAGAGCAATAACCTACAGAACAATGTGTTTCACTATCTGGAGACTAGTACACTTTGGAAAATGATTTGTTGCAATAAGCAAAGTAGAAAAAATAGTGATTATGAAGGTTTTTAGGCAGTTTTTATATAGTTTAAAGACAGAAAGCCCTTTGTGGGTATGTACATTTTTTTCATTCAAAAACCCAAAAAATTCATGTTATTTATCTAGACCATGATCTACGATTAGCCAAAATATTTTAATTTATTCAGTCATTCTCTTACTGTGTGGCCACTAAGTATCAAGCATACTGTATTGATTCTAAGAACAATGAGAAATTTAATCAGAGTAGTGATATGATTATATTTGCATCTTAGAAGATCCTGAGCTGTTTCATGGACTGAATGGAACTATAGTTAATAATATGATATGGAATACTAAAAATTTGTTGAAAGCGTAGATTGCAGGTGTTATATCACACACACACACACACACACACACACACACACACAAAGGTAATGATAGGAGGAGAAAATGTGTTAATTAGATTGACTGTAGAAATCATTTTACTATGTATGTGTATACCAAATCAACATGTTGTATTCCTTAAGTATATACAACTATTAGTAAAAATAAATAATTAATTTAAAAAAGAATAGCTATCTTTTTTTTTTTTAAAAAAAGAAGATATCTGTTTGTGGAAGGCACCTCGATAGTTTAATTAAAAGGTGATGATAGTGCCCTTGTTGAGTAGCTCGATTGGTTAGAATGTTGTCCAGTGCACCAAAAGTTTGCAGGTTCAATCTCTGGTCAGGGCACATAACTAGGTTGAGGGTTCAATCCCCAACCAGGGTATGTATGGGAGGTAACTAACTGATGTTTCTCTCTCTCAAATCAATAAACGTACCCTCAGATGAGGATATGAGAGAGTAATAAGAGACAAAACTAGGGTGATGACAGTGGAAATGAGAAGTATTTTCATTTGCATGACATTTAGGGGGTGATATCACTACTTTTTGGTGGTTAATTGATTTTGTGGTTAACCGAGAGGTACTGAGAATAATTTCCAGTTTGGGATGACTGAGCAACCAGGCACATGGTGGTGCTATTAACTGCAATGGGCAACAATGGTATTATCATCCCAACACAATGATCTTATTTATACCTCTTCCTTAGCACAACTGGGTTATCAATTGACTGAAACCTATAAACGAAGCATTAGGAACTTCAAGGAACATCAGCCTCATTGCTTGACATTCAGATTTTGAGTCCAATGAAAGAATAAGTTAATGTGCCAATGCCAAACCAGAAACCCAGATTCAGACTCAAGATAGCCTCCCTCTCTCTACTGTATTAGACAATCACTTACCAACTAGGTCTTTTTTTTGCCTTTTCCATTGTGTTTGCCTGAACAAAGCTAAAGAGATTATCAATATTTTTCTTCTCCACTTCGTGTAATAAGATTTTTCTTTCAGTTTGTGTGTGTATGCGTGTCCCAATGGGTTTGTATGGCAAAAAAGCCTTTCAGGAACTTCCAAAGCAGTCAAGAGAAAATGAAACAGAAAATTATTTACCTTATGTGGAAAACCTTCTGAGGTTGAATAAATGAGAGTATTTCGATAGGGAAAAATAAGTGAATTTTTTTATGTGCCAGTCATGGGGAGAAATCTCATGTGGAGTTCTTTCAAAACACATTTATATTCTGCATAGCTTAATAAGATAAAAAAGAAGAATATAAACACCACTGATATCTCAAATTTCTCACACATTTTCTTATCATTTTCTGAATTTCTTTAAATATGAGAATATGCAAGCTCCTATTACAGTTGGTTCTTTGGGCACCAAGAATAACTCAATAAAGGGCAAATATAATCTGTCTGGGTTGTATAACACACACACACATTTACTTTTATCTATGTAATATTCATGAAAATACTCCAAGTATCTTGTTAAAGTAATTTAGACTCTAGTAGTCTTCAAATTAGACATTAAAAATAGGTTAAGCATACTTTAGCTACATAAACATTTTGTTAGCATTGTTCATGCTTTGTTTATGTAAGTATATCCTCAGAAGTTCTCAGGCATGTCCCACAGAAAGTTCATTTTTATTTTAATTTCTACGGAAGTACAAACAACTTATTTTTAGACTTTCAAAAATATGGCATTTTATTGTGCAAAGTATACTTCCACCCATAAAAATATATATATATGAACCTTGAGTTGAACAAATCAAGAAGTTTCCTTCAACGTGATTTTTTTTCTTAAAATTTACCATTCCTTGGGATCACAGGCCAGTATTCATTAGAGGTATATTGAGATGCCCCTGGGGTAAGGGAACATATTCTCATTTCAATAGTGCTCCAGGACCTGTGTTGACGAGCACTGCATTTGTAGGTCTTCTGGGAATACTTCGGTGTCAATATCTGGGAAGCAGCAATTACTCAGAGCCAGTCATCCTTCCAGTACACTTTTAAGAGCTGTACTCATGTATTTTCTAGGCCACTTTGTTTGTACTCATGAGCTCTTCAGCCTCCCAGAAGTTGGGACTGATATCAGACAAATTGTGCAGTAAGGGATAAATGTCTTTCACTCTCTCTCCACTGGTTTTCATTGTCTATCTCCCTGTTCTGGGGCTTTCTCCAGGAAACATCAGCATCTCTGGGCTGGGCAGCCCAGAATCTTGCCTCAGACCTCCCCACACCCTTGAATCATATAATCACTATAACTCAGGAGACTGACCCAAATCAGGATCAACACAGGCTGATCTGGCCAATTAATATGTCATGATATTAATGATTGACAGTGGCCTAGTAGGTTATATTAATACCAGGGTGTTTCCCAGAACCTCCAAATGAGTTCATTCTACTGACTACCATTCTGTTCACCATAATCAAGGCCAACTAGAGCATGAATGTAAAAGAATAACACACATATGACCATCCTAGGTCACGGCAGACAATTAAAATCGATGGACTGCATTTTCCTAAGGAGTAGACAAAGTTTCAAAATCCTTTGTAGCATCCTACTCCAGGTAGCCAATACTAATTTGTAGTAATTATCTATTGCTGTGTTCAAATTACCCTAAAGTTTAGTAACCTAACTCAGCAAGTATTTATTATCTCATAATTTCTGTGGGTCAGGAATATAAGCATGGCTTAGCTGGTACCTCTGGTTTCCTATCGGAGTTCAATTGGGTAGAAGCTGCTTCCAAGAAAACTCAAATAGCTGTTAGCAGATCATTTTGCCTCTTTGTTCTCTGTTGCTTGGAGACGTGAGGTCCTTATCACGTGGTTCTCTCTATAGGAGAGCTCACAACATGGTTTTTAACCTCCCTTAGAGCTAGTAAATAAGAGGGAAAGGGAAAGCAAGAGAAAGAAAGAGGAAACTACAGCTTAATCACAGAATTGACACTATATCACTATTGCTGTAGTTTATTTGTTAGCAGTGAGTCACTAGGTCCACCCCTCATTCAAAGGTAAAAGATTATACTAGGACATAAAACCCAGGAGGCAGCATCATTGGGGGCTGTCTTAAAGATGGTCTACCACTCTCTCTCTTTACTAGATTGAACATGCAATTATAGACCTCACTCTACTAATTACTATTAAATAATTTCAACTAAAAACACAAAAACCTTGAATTTAGTAGATAATCAAAACTTAAAATAATAGTCTTCCTTAGACTATTATTTTAAGTAGATGCATTTCTTTAGCTTCCATTTAAAATAAACTACCTAGTTCTGGAAAAGTGCAATTTCCTTCAGAGTTCAAAAAAAGCAATACCATGTCTGTGATAAGCTATCCTTTTATAGATAATATTTATACTTTTTAAATTTAAAAATGTAATAAGTAGCCATTTATCAAGTTTGTAAAACATAGGAGAGTATAACAAAAATTTAATTATGATTTTAGCACTCATAAATAACTACTTTTAACACTTTAGCCTTTTTTTCAAAATTGTATATACATGCATTTATATTCTTTATTTAAAAATTTCACATTTCATTGTGAACATTTAAGCAATTACCCAAGGGGGAAAAAATGGAGCATGTTATGTGGGAAGTGCTTGTCAAGATGGTTTACTCATGCAGACTTGAAGGGGATCCTTGTAAAAACCACCTGGGTCACAGCAGAGTGTGAGCCTGTGGTAACTTTTTTATGTCTTGTAAATTCTCTGCAACTGCCAGAGTAAGAGTTTACCAATAAATGAAACCCTAAGAGAAGAAGGCATAGTAAATTTTCTCTGCTTAACTGGACTGAATGGTTATAACAACAGTTATGAGTCTTTTTTAAGGAAAAAGATACAACAAATCAACAATTTCTCCTTTGAGTTCAGCCTCCCATTACCTTTGTTAAGTATATTCTGTTTTTGTCTATTCTGTTTACTGCGTTTCACTAAGATCATTATTCCCAATGTTCATTCCTACCTGAGAAAATCTTCTTGACCATTTCACAGTGTTTAGATTTGGAGTTATAGGCAAAGTCTAATGAGACCATTTTGTCCCTGTAAGATACCTTTTTTCTCTTTTTTTAAAATTTTAATTGTTGTTCAAGTACAGTTTTCTGTCTTTCACTCCCATCCCAGTCCACCCATCATGCCCTCCCCTCTCCCATTTCCACCCTCACCTAGTTTTTGTCTGTGTGTCTTTTATGATATCTTTAAAGTATATTTTAATGATAATGTTCAAGTTAAAATGCGTATCTCATTAGGTCATTGGGAGGATGGGATGGATAATATTAATAAAAAGCTGACATAGCAAGCACTCAATAATGGAAGCAATTTGGAATGGAGAACCTGGGCCACTTAATTTCTTTTAGTTGGACTTTCCTTAGAAATTAATGTCTGTAATGATGTGGAAGACTTGACTCTGCAAAAGCTTTAACTTCCAAGGAACTATGTAAGGAGGGGTGGAAAGAAGAGACATACTTCAGGCCAACACGAATGGAAGCAGGGAAAGAATCTTTTTTGAATTCTCATGTATGGTCCATGTTTACTCCTTTAAGGTTCAAAAAAACATTCTTAAAGATTTCAGAAATGGAATAAACCTTACTGCAATCACCTGAACTCTGACCTAGGAAGTTCCTTCAGATTCCCCTTGTTTCTCCTCATACATCTTCTCCACCTTGGTTCCTTTTGTACTCAACATTACTCAAATCTATTCTTGTGTCAGAGATAGCCAACAATCAACCAAAGATTCATGCTTGCCTTTTGCCTGTAGAGCTGTGGCTAAGAAAAGACTGCAGCCAGTGATGAGGTTCCCTGCATGGAGGGAGAAGCCTATGACTGGTTCTTTCCAGTGGAATGTGAGGGGAGGTTGTGTGTGTCACTCCTAGGGTGGAACAGGTTTCTTTCCCTATGTCCTAGCTAAAAGAAAAGGGAGAGACATGACAGAGGACAGAGCTAGCCTGGGTCTTTGAGTGATTACCTAGAAGACCACCTGCAGACACAAAAAAAATGGACTTTTATATGAATGAGAAATAAATGTGATATTGTATTAAGCTACTGTAATTTGGGAGCTTGTTATGGCAGCTATCATTATCCTAAGTAATAGTTACTCAGCTTAAGAGTGACTACCTTGGTACTGACCAGGGAACTCTATAGAACTCTATTCCAACCAATTACCATTCAATTGCACATATACAATCTGTGGCTACTTGGAACTGCACCCAATTACCTAGATAAGGTACCTACCTACCTAACAAACCTACCTACTCTAGATCCCATACACCCAGGAAGAGGGAGGAGCCAATGTGTTTTCAAATAGCCAGACACATTCTCTGTGTCTCCTTGAAGTTTCATTGTCTTATCCCCAAGTCCAATAGCAAAAATACTGTCATAAAATGATAGCTCTCTAATGGACTTTGAAAAGCCTGGCACAAATTAACTGATATAAGATATGGCAAAGGTGAGTCTCAACTATCTGCTAGATAGAATGAATTGCTCTCTATCCATGCAATTTGATTGACTCTATAGAGTTGAACTATCCAGCAGCTGCTCCCCCACCAAAGCTGCTGAGACATAGTCTGTTTGAAGAACATATACACAGCTTTATTACAGTATATGATAGGGCAGAGGCCACCAAAGTTGGCCTCAGCCATTCCCTAGTCACACAAGGCTTCTGGTGATCCACATACAACTAAATACGATTTTTCTACCAAAAACAATTTAAAAGGGGTGCATGAACCAAAAATGAAGCAAAAGACATTTAATTCAGGACACATAGAAGACATAAAGATAAGTTACAAAGTAAATTAGGTAAATAATTTTAGGAAAGTTGTCATATCTATCTTTTAATTTTATTTTTTAATTTATATTTTCAAAGATTAAAGCCTATTGAGCTTTTGGTTGCATGTCAGTTTAGAGAAATAATAATGCATCTTTTTATCATCTTTTCTTACAGCAAATGTAACTCAGGAGCATAAAGCCATATTTATCTAACCCACATGGGCACTAGCTCTTATTGTAACTCTTAAACCATTTTACTACTTCTATTCTAAGACCCAGGTCACCCAAGCATAGCTAAATTGTTTAGTTGCTGGTGAATTACTGTGGAAGCACAAATCCTGCATTGCAACAGCAATAGGGAAAGGTTGCTTTCAGAATTGAACCAGTGCCAGAGGAGACTGTTTTGATTTCTGCCTCTCTCTACCTCTCTTCCTGCTTACCTCCCTCCTTCCCCCTTTCCTTTTCTCTTTTTTTCTCTCTCTTCCCTATCAGAAATAGCTTACAATGAATGGAAGTTTTACAGAAGACGAACATGGTATTCTGGTGCAGATAATAAACTCATAAAGCCCATGTGATTCCTAAGTAAGTCATAAATAGTAAGCTGAAATTATATCTAATTACCAATTACCCAATCAAATAAGCCATAAGAACAATGTGTGCCCCAATAAATATAGAAAATAACTTTATTATTCTGGGACATCTATAGTAAAAAAAATTCACCTGCAGTATTGCAGCAATAGGCCACATATTTGGTCCCTTTCACATGTGAAATATACCCTTAAATGATGTTGGACAGAACCATGGTACTGGCTGACCTGTACTTCATGACCAGACCCACCTGATGGCTCAACTGAAAACTCTAAGCTTTGTCAACATTAATAAAGAGAGCTTGAATGATGGCCAATCTATTTTACCCTAAGCTGGATAAATTCACTCTTTTCACCAAAAACTATTTCACATAATATTTTCTATCTTCAAGTAGTGATGCATTTCTGTATTTTAAAATGTTAGTAAGTTAAATAAACAGGCCTGGTAGAAAGAAGGGAGGGGAAGTAAAGAAAACAAGGTAATTAAAATGTGAACATCTCTGTGCCAAATATAGGAGAGGAGCTTTGCATACAGGATTGCATTTAATGCTTACAGTACCACCATGAGGTAGGACCTATAGGTGAAAGAACTGAAGCTTCAAAAGGCAAAATAATTTGTCCCAAAATACACAACTAATGAGTGTCAGTGATGGAATTCTAATTACCATATTTTACCATGTATAATGTGCACTTTTGCTCAAATTTGGGGGGTAAAACTAAGGATGGGCATTATATATGGGTAGTGCCCAAAATACCTTGTATCTGTTCTTGTGTTTTGTAATTATGTGTTACATAAAATTTCTTATACTATAATATGTTCAAAACTAAATTCTAAAGTTCCTTTATAACAAAAGGAAGGTATCTAAATATAAATAAATAAATAAATAATTGAATTGAAAAATTAAAACAAAAGATTTGTTTTCCTGAAAGTTTGGGCCAAAAACATGGGTGTGCATTATACGCAGAAGCGTACTTGATTTTAAAGCCATTGTCCACACCACTGCATCCTCCTCCCTCTGCTTCCTCCATGTCACACTC
>PVKM010006501.1:0-44055 GCA_004027735.1 Carollia perspicillata | reverse complement strand
CTCTCCTTCTCCCTCTCCCTCCCCCTCTCTGCCATCAGCCCTTAGTTTGTGGCCAATGACTATCTGATGTGCAGGGGCAATAGCCAAATGCCCTTGGCTCTAGGTGGGACAGATTCTGTGGTTTAATTCCTGCACCAGATCTCTGCACAGATCAGGCTGAGACTACAATTCTGAAACCACATCTATTGCAGTAGTTAAGCTTTTCCTTAATAAATTACTTGCAACAGTAACCTTAGAAAGACAGATTAAATGACTTTTTAGATCACTTATTAGTAGTCTGCATTACTCTGTGTATGAAAGGAAATCCTCATACTCCACTCCTATCTCTGCCAATTCTCTATCACTCCAATCCTATTCCTATCATCACTCCAATCCTATTCCTATCACATATTATGTCACCTTAAGCAACTTTGGTGGTTGTCTAATTCTCAATTTCCTCATAAGTAAATTTGAGATAATAACATTATGTACTTCAAAGAGTCGTGAAGATTAAAAGAGATAATCAACATAAATTTAGTATCTGGCATGTAAAGTATACTCAATAACATTAGATATTTTTATTATCATTATTGTCAACAATTTATTTCCCCAAAGAAAAATATGAAGGTAGTGTTTTATGTGTTTTAAGACAATAAGAAAATTACCATAATAATGAAAATCATAAAAAATTCATATGCTTGATGAACATATTTGACTTCTTTATATTGAGGATGGCTTTGTCAATGTATTTAACCTAGTGCATAGTAGGTGTCAATTAAATATTTGTTGATGGAAATAAAGACATTCTTTATTGGACTAAAGAGATTTGAACTTTAGGTGGTTAGTAAGTCCTACACACAAGATTAAAGTAAAGATAATTGAATGTAGGAAATTAGAAAGATATTCTTGGTCTATTTAAAGAAGAGTACATTCTAAAATGTCTACTCTAGTGATATTACACATGTGTGACCTATAAGTCATAGACTTTGCTATAGTCTATAGCACGTTTCCCTTGAATGCCCAAACAACAAGCCTAATACTCAAACCCACTTGAAATCAGAAGTTCTGCCATTATGCCAGATTTCCAACCTTAATCATTTTCTACAATCCTTGAGTAACTTACTCACTCATGTGTTACACAAAGCTGTCCTAGATGTTGTTTACTATTTCATCCAGCTGTCTGACTATGGACCTTTGCTCCAATATTCTGTAAGTTACTTACTGGGATCTTGAGCATGGTTCTTTTTATGCCACTGCTGTCGGGAGGGAATTATACATGCACACACCTCACTGGAGTCATCTTAGAGTATGTCCAATGTACTAATGTTGATGCATTCTTTCTTCATGGGGTCAGGTTCATTATATTTCTTCCTCTTGACCCTGAGTTCTTTTTTTGTGATTTGCTTCTATCGCATTAGAATGGGGTGAGAGTTCTGCTGTGTAAGACTTTGAAATTAAGTCATAGAGGACTACATGGCCTTTCTTTCTCTGTCTCTGCTTATCTCTTTCAAGACACATGCCTTTGGAGTCAAAATGTGACATCTTAGTATGCCAGCCATTAGATGATTTCAGTTCCTTGTTTTGGGGTCTTCCATTGATACCCAAGACATTAGCATAGGTAAATAAATCATCTCTATTGTGCCCCATTTGAATTCCTGACATGTGAAACCATGAACAAAATCAATGGTTGTTCCTTGCCACTAAGTTTTGGGGTAATTTTTTATGTGGTCATAATAACCAGAACAAAAATACGGAAAATAATTTAAAACTAGATGCTCTGCTATATATAATGGTTCCCAGACTCATATATCAACATTTTCCATAAGAAGACTTCTGTTGGCCATTTATTGTCTTAGTTTCAGGCTTTTTTTTTGGAGTTTTATTTTTATTTTTATTTATTTTAATTTTCTGTGTTTCTTTTCTGCTTTTAAAATATATTTTATTGATAATGCTATTACAGTTGTCCAATTTCCCCCCTTCACTACCTTCCACCCTGTGCACCCCCTCCCACTCACATTCCCCCCCTTTAGTCCATGTTCATGTGTCATACATATAAGTTCTTTGGCTTCTACATTTCCTATGTTATTCTTACCCTCCCTCTGTCTATTTTCTACCTACTGTCTATGCTACTTATTCTCTGTACCTTTTTCCCCTCTCTCCCCCCTCTCATTCCCCTGTTGATAACCCTCCATGTGATCTCTGTTTCTGTGTTTTTGTCCTTGTTCTAGTTGTTTGCTTAGTTTGCTTTTATTTTTGTTTTAGGTGTGGTTGTTATTAACTATGAGTTTGCTATCATTTTACTGTTCATATTTTTTATCTTCTTCTTCTTAGATAAGTCCCTTTAACATTTCATGTAATAAGGGTTTGTTGATGATGAACTTCTTTAACTTTACCTTATCTGAGAAGCACTTTATGTGCCCTTCCATTCTAAATGAAAGCTTTGCTGGATAGAGCAATCTTGGATGTAGGTCCTTGCATTTCATGACTTGGAACACTTCTTTCCAGCCCCTTCTTTCCTGTAAGGTCTGTTTTGAGAAATCAGCTGACAGTCTTGTGGGAACTCCTTTGTGGGTAAGTGTCTCCTTTTCTTTTGCTGCTTCTAGGATTGTCTCCTTATTTTTAATCCTGGGTAATACAATGATGATGTGCCTTGGTGTGTTCCTCCTTGGGTCCAACTTCTTTGGGACTCTCTGAGCTTCCTGGACTTCCTGGAAGTCTATTTCCTTTGCCAGATTGGGGAAGTTCTCCTTTATTATTTGTTCAAATAACTTTTCGATTCATTGCTCTTCTTCTCCTTCTGGTACCCCTATGATTCAGATGTTGGAACGTTTAAAAATGTCCCGGAGGTTCCTAAGACTCTCCTCATTTTTTGAATTCTTGTTTCTTCATTTTTTTTTCTGGTTGAATGTTTCTCTCTTCCTAGTGCTCCACATGATTGATTTGAGTCCCAGTTTCCTTCCCATCACTATTGGTTCCTTGTACATTTTCCTTTATTTCACTTAGCATAGTCTTCAGGTTTTCATCTAGTTTGTGACCAAATTCAACCAATTCTGTGAGCATCCTGATTACCAGTGTTTTGAACTGAGCACCTGATAGTTGCTTAGTTGTATTTTTTCTGGAGCTTTGATATATTTTATCATTTGGGCCATTTTTTTTGTCTTGACATACCTGTTACATAGTGAGGGGTGGAGCCTTAGGTGTTCACCAGGGAGGGGCAGCCAAGTTTCTGGGTTGTGACACTGTATGTGGGGGACGGGTCCAAGAGGGAATAATCGAGCTTGTTCCACTCTCTGCAGATTTCAGTCACTTCTCCAACTTCTCACAAGCAAATTGGGCCCTTCTGGTGCTGATTCCCAGGTGGGTGGGCTTGTGTACATTCTAGGACCCTGTAGGTTTGTCCAATAAATTCTCCTGTGAGGCTGGGAGTTTCTCTTACTGCCTCAGCCCCCACACATGTTTTCAGTCAGTGGTTTGAGGCTTTATTTCCCTGTGCAGGAGCCCTGGTTTGTGCAGTCTGTTTCACTCCCCAGTTGTTTCTCCCGGTTTATCTGCATGTGAATGTGGGACTGCCCAGTCCACAATCCGCTGCTTGGCTGGGTCCACCCACTGCTGCCTTGCCGATGAGCTGCAGTCTTATGTGCCCCACTCCATGATCCCCCACCTCACTGGGTCCACCAGCCACCACCTCCCCTGCCCTGGTCCTCCAGCTACCTGTTTGCCATGAGTCCTCTCTGCCCAGCGTATCTCCGCCCCTCCTACCAGTCTGGATAAATGTGTCCTCTTCAACTCCTTGGTTGTCGGATTTCCATACAGTTAATTTTTCTTTCAGTTCTGGTTGTTTTTTGTTTTTAAATTGTTGTTGTCCTTCTTTTGGTTGTGCGAGGAGGCACAGTATGTCTATCTACACCTCAATCTTGGCCAGAGGTCCAGTTTCTGGCTTTTTACCATGTAGAGTTGGTCTCCCTTTTTTCACTTAGAATGACTTGAAGAAGTCCTGCCACTTCCTACTGGCAATTCAGTCCCAATTTCTTAGGCTCTCAGATGTATCCTAAAGAGGATACACATTCTGTACATAATATCAGCAGCAATGCGTATACAGCCATTGACATTTCCTGAGGAACACATAAGTACCTCAATATCTCATACCTTTCCATACCATCAGGGGTTCTTTGCTTACTTTTTTTTCTAGCCAAATTATGTGTTAAATTGTCTTATCCTAAAACAAAGATCCTGTCTTTTCTTAGAGGTGAATTGATTCCTAAATATTTAGGGAATGAGAAAAATGACTTTCTGCTTTAAAAATAGCATTTCCCCTCATGTCTCAAAAATATGAAGGTCAAAGCTCAAACTAAAGATCTGATGGTTTCTATGATTTCTATGGTATTCAAGAGGATGGATTCAGAAGAGATCAAAGAATCATCTCACTTTAAGGCTAGTAGCTAGTAGCCTTTCTTTCTTGGTATGATTTTGAGTGTTTGGTAACAGGGATAAATGGGCTATGTTCAGAAGAGACTTACCCTATTTTATATTAAGAAAATAAATTCCTGACAGTTCTGAATGCAACACTATCCCAAAATTAAGAAGTAGTTTGCCTTGTAATAAAATAAGAATGATAGAATTCAGTGAACAATCCATATTCTTCAGCTAAATTACTCCTGAAAGGCATTTGTCATTGGCAAAGCTTAAACTTAAAATGTTGTTTATTGGGAATTTTTCTTCATTGTTTTAGTAGTGATTGTCACTTTGTCATCTGTTTCTTAGACCACTTTTCTTAAGAATTTTTAATGCCACAGAAAGTGCTGCTTAAATTGTTTGTCCTTGTTTATATGACTCTTAGAAACAGGAACCCAGGGGCAGTTGGAGGGAAAGAGAAGAAAAGAATTCATGTATCTTATATTCTGTTAATGTTTTTGGCAATGTTAATACCATTTGGTCAGTTAGAAATGGGTTCAATAAATATTCTAGGTGATACCAGCTGCCTCTCCAGATTTGCCCAAGGGACTGACTAATGCTCCGAGTTTCAGAACCTTCCTAGGACCCACTAATATATATTTGATGGAGAGATGCCCATTAATTTCATGATGCCCATAGGGAATTTGCATGTTATGCAGTTGAGGTGCTGTCCTCATGGAATTATAATTTTGTCCTGTTCTTTTTTTTAAATAACTGGCCATTTTATTATTTTTTAAAAGATTTGATTTGTTTATTTTTTAGAGAGGGGAAGGGAAGGAGAAAGAGTGGGAGAGAAACATCAATGTGTGGTTGCCTCTTTCACACCCTCAACTGGGGACCTGGCCCACAACCCAGGCATGTCCCCTATACTGGGAATTGAACAGTGACCCTTTGATTCACAGGCTGACAGTCAACCACTGAGCCACACCAGCCAGGGCTGTCCTGTTCTTTAATATTGACTTCCCCCTACGGTAACTGCCAAAGAGGACCTTTCCATGCTTGTTAGTCTTCTTTCCTTTTGTAGAGTGTGAGCCATTTGATTAAGTATTGCAGCTCTTTCAGAGAGAACTGCATTCCCCTGTTAGGTAAACTACAATTCTCTTCTGAGCATTGTTAGTCCTATCATTTATCAAAAAAATGAGATTCTAGCCAGTTCAAACAGCAGTCCTTGCAATAAGGGTGGAGTTGTGACTCGCATCACAATAAAGAATAGCACTTGCTGCAGATAATTTTTAGCAAAATTCAGTACTTCTAAATCTGAAATTTCCATTTTATCCATCTGTCTGGGAATTTTAGCTGCAGAGCATTTTTACTGGTGGAGGGTGCTGGTGGTGATGATCAGGAGGATAGCATCCTTTCCATTTTCTAATGCACTAGATTTTTTACTAATTTGACGATACTTGAGAAACAGGTTTAAGATTTTTGCAAATGCAGAAGCTGTTTTAGCAGACTAGCCAGAGCTAACCAGTCTTCCATGGGAAATCTTTCTTAGGATGAAAATCTTATCCATTTGGTCAGTTGGAAATAAACTTTTTCCTTTACAGGACAAAAGGCTGGTCTAACTCCAGGAAGTCATTTCTTACTTAAGCTTCAATATCCCATGTACAGTCATCTCTTCATTTATGCCTTTTCTAATTTATCCAGAGGGTTAGTTGCTTCTTCCTAAATTCTCACATGACCCCATAGGAGGGACCAACTCCATTGTAATGCTTAACACAGTGTACTGTGATTATCTCTTTGCACGTTTGTTTTTCTCAATAATTTGGGCCTAAATGTCAAGGACTATGTTTTTTTGTTCCCATATTTCTATAGCTAGCACCCAGTATAAGGGTAAATGCTTAACTGTTTCTTGTATGAAAAAGAAGTCCTTTGGCATAAAAGACTGTTCAAATTTGCCTCCTAGCACAGATGTTTGTCCTGTATGCTTCTACCTTTTACAGTGGATTTCCATGCCGAAGTATATGTTAACTTTTTTTCTATATACATTGTTGTATTCTTATCCAAATATAATTAACCTGCAGCACAATTAACATGAATATCAACATGAGTAATTAGGATGACATTTACTAACGATGTTTAAGACCCAGTTGCTGCCGCCCTTTCTTTATTTTTGTTTCTAATGGACCTTTCGTTTGTCTTGTAAATGCTGTAAACCCCATTAAGAGGAGGATCTGAAGAAGAGGCAGATACTCCCATATTCTTTATCCAGAAGGGAAGGAATGCCAAGTGTTGTGTTATCTGGCAACTAAGTATTTCACTAAATTCTGTAGACAACTCTTTAGAAATTGGATGTTTAAAAAAACTTAGGTCTATGCAAAAGATGTGATCTTTCACCTCTTCTTCTTTCTCTGTTGCTCCAAATACTGATCTACATACAAAGTAATATAATTAAAAATGATTGATGAGGCAGGGTAAATTTATTGCTAAATCATGCTTTTTGTTTTTCTGTATGAAAAACATCTTGTTTTCATAAGATTCACCTATATTTTTGTTTTGATTTAAGCTTTGGTAGGACTTTTCTGTTCTTGAATTTTTTTTTAAGTTTTATATTTCATGTCTTAACAGTTTTCTGTAGCATGTATTACCTGTTTTACACACTTGATATTTATACTGTATCTGAATCAATAAACATTGATTGTCCTGATTTTGTTGAAAGTTTACTTTATGTATGTAGACCTGTTCACCCCAACTAGACTGTAAACTCTTTTTGAGAACAGAGATACAGTTAATATTTGTTTATATTCTCCACAGTGTTTAATATAATACCTGTGGAAAGCAAACATTCAATAAATATGTGTTGATTGATTTATTTACCTCACCTTCTAAATCGTGTTTCAGATCAGAAATGTCATTTTAAACATTATGTCTTGCCCCAGCCAGTGAGGCTCAGTTGGTTAGGTGTCATCTCGCTAACTGAAAGGTTGCGGTTTGATCCATGGTCAGGGCGTGTGCCTGGGTTGTGGGCTTGGTTCCTGATCAGTGTTTCTCTTGCCTGGATGTTTCTTTCCCTCTCTTTATCCCTGACACACCCTCTCTAAGATAAAAAAATAAAATAAAAATTTAAATGTTAGGCTTTATTTCTTTTAAAAAAGTAGCATTTAGAATTGACTTTTTCCCATGAAGCCAAAATAGCATAATGGTACTTGGGGCCATATATAAATGGTTAAGAGCACAGTTTCTGGAGTCAGTTATTTGGTTTGAATCCTAGGCCTATTGTTTGTTAGCTGTGCATATATTTTGCTGAGCAAATTATTTGCTTCTTAGCTTCTCATTTTCCTCATTCATAAAGTGGGGATTGTAATAGTACTAAATCCATGAAATTGTGAGGATTAATTGAGCTAAAAATATATAATGTACCCAGAAAAGGGCTTGACATAGAAATAAGTGCTATTATATATAGGCTGTGCTTATATATGAAAGGAATTACAGAGTTTCATAGGATTCTAGAACATTGGGATTGAAAGGAACTTTAGAAATCAAAGTGGGAAAAAGTGGTCCAAAGATTAGTCTTTGAGTTCTAGTTGTAAGACTTCTGAAGAGACTTCATTTATGAAGTAGACATGCTAAATAATGTCATTATGACATTAAGGGTATTTTGAGGATTAGACAGAAGAATATACTCAAGATCACATTATAAATGATAAAGCACTGTTGTTGGCATGTTTATTATTGTTACTAACTAAAATGAAGAAGCTGAAGTTCACACTGTGGCCTTGGGCAAGGCACTTATTCTTCCAGTGCTTGTTTCACATCTGTAAAGTGTGGATAATACTGGAACCCTGCTCATGTGATGATTGCAAGGATTAATGAATTAATACACAAAAAGGTGCAGCAAAGTGCCTCTAGATATTATGTGGTAATAAGAATTAGCTATTACTTTTATATTCATCCAATAAATATTTATAATCTAGTAATAGTCTGTGCTTATTTAAAATGATATGTGGGGCTCTGGCTGGTGCAGCTCAGTGGATTGAGCATAGGCCTGTGAAGCAAAGGGTCACTGGTTTGGTTCCCAGTCAGTGCACATGCCTGGTTTGCAGGTCTGGTGGGAGACACATGAGAGGCAACCACACATTGATGTTTCTCTCCCACTCTTTCTCCTTCCCTTCCCCTCTCTCTAAAAATAAATAAATAAAATATTTAAAAAATGGTATGTGGGGTTATTGTATAAAATACTCACCCCTCTGCTAAAGATTTTGATTGGCAGTTTTAGGGTAGGTCTTAGAGGGTGGGTAAGAAAGATGTCATCAGAAAGTTCTCAGCTCAGTTTTCCTATACTGACATACTGCTTTAAATTCACTACATGTGCACTTGGACTGATTATTGGTTATGTTGGTTTTCTTGTCTTGTATGTGCTTTTCCAGTGAGTCTATGTAAGTGAAAACAAACAACAAAGAGCATTCCCTATATAAACAAATACGTATAAATATAAGTTTAGCATGTATCATACTCAGGTTTTTTTTCCCCACTAAGAGAGTATATTTTAGTTTTGTATATTGTAATTTTCTTCTACAAGGAAGAACTGTGTGTCATGTAAGGGCCTAAGGCCATTGTGTTTTTTAGTTCAAGATGGTTTCCTGTTTTATGCTCAAATATATCTTCACAGGGACTAGTCTTGCTTGTGCAGTCTAAACTCTAAACCAATAATTTTCTAAGATGCTAGGAGCTACCAGTTTTGAGAGATTCCTTTATGAGTGGTGTGAGAGAGTGCTTGATACTTTTAATAAAAACAATGAGTCTAATTCTTCTCTTTGAAAATGTCTAATTTAAGCCTATTCTTTCACTCGCCCTCTCAATATTGAATCATTCTTATTTTCAACACTTGAAGAATTTGGCAGAATTCATGATTAGCTTTTACAAGACATAGAAACCTGACTGTAGGAGTGATACTGCTGTAAGCATTACTTGGGTAGAATTATTTGCAGGTGACTTAGCAGTCCACTGGTCTTTGATTCATCGTTGTTTTCTTGACATACTGTGAATGTCTGGTGCCTATTTAATTTCCAGTTAATATTTAATGATGAATAATAATGGCTTATGTTGTATCAGACATTATGCTAAGTGTTTTACTTGCATTATCTCTTTTAATCTTCACCTAAAGAGGCAGCCACTGTTATTACCTTTATTTTACAAAAGAGGAAACTGAGGTACAGAAAGCTTGAGTATCTTGCTCAGCTTCTAAGAGCTAGTGAGTGGCAGAGACCTTGGGTCTTTTCTTTCCAGATAATAGCTCTAAAATCTGCCTTTCATTAACCTATAGATGAGATATGAATGTATTTGACTTAAAATGGAGCCTTTTGGAAAAAATTATTGGACATGATAGGAATTTGGTTTGTAAAACTGTGAGAAAGTAATAAGTTTTATCAAATACACACATACACATATATGTATAACATGTATTCTATACACACACATACATATCTCCTGTCAGTTACTAAAGGGATGTATCTCAGCAGGCAAATGCTAAATGCTTTCAGTTTGGCATTGTTCTATTGTTCACGAAAGGGAACACAGGTAGTGCGAGGCGAGGGAGACATGCAGGAAACATGATCCACGGGACATAGAGGAAAGGCCTGAAGAATAAAGTTGTTTTGGAGTAGACTACTATTGCATGCTAAAGTAAATTTCTCCCAAATGAAACAAACAGAGAGATAAAGGACAGTTTAAAGTTGTATTTCACAGTCAGTTTCACTTTTGTCTTAAGATAGCTATAGAAACAGAAAAAAGCAACGCTGTCCCTTTCTCAAAGAATGTGTCAGAAGAGATGTGAGAATTAAGCGTTAGTTTGCTGAAGACCATCTTCCGTCATTAAAACGTGGCTTGAGAATAACTTCACTAAAACCCAGCAAGACAGTGGCACAGAGCAGGGAGGACAAATTTGCAGACTCACCAAGCACACCATTTCCTGGCAGTGTATGTTCTGCTGAAATAAATACTATAGAATTATGTTTCCTTGAAGATTAGTAAACTTCATTGAAATTGTATTAAGAAGAACAAGTTTCTGACTGAGCAGAGACATTTGAGTTTGCTGACACCATGTCTAGGTCATTATGTAAAAACCGGAATCAGGCCTTTCCCTCCCACAAGCCCCCTGAGTAGCAAACTCAAGATCATTGCATTCCCTCACTTGCTGCCTGACACTGATGCTGTGGAGAACTGACTAGGTCACAGCACAGTCCTCTCACCAGCATTCTTCATTTTTTTTTAATTACTAGCATTCTAAGCACAAGATTTAAAAAAGAAAATTTAAATATGAAATAAGTATATGGCATATTTTATGCATTCATATAACCTAAAATTGGATCTGGAGGTTGCATATTAGTAACAAAGATTTCACAGAATCTCTGTTCCCATTAAACAATTGGGGTTGGAAGGGAAATCTAAGGGAGGGAAGAACAACAATTTCAAAGCCAGAGCTCTCCAGTCTTAATGTCTGAATTTCCTGTGTTCCTAGGTCATTATTCACTTTCGGTGAGTGCCTTCATGATTTTTTTCTTTAATGATTAGTTTTCTCCCCAATTATAATGGATCTTGTATTATGATCTCTATTCTATTTCCTTCTCCTTGTATAAAGCAACATCTTGCAACTTGGCCCGCATCCAAAGTTTTTTTTCTTTTTCCTGAATTATAGAGAGTAATTTACTCTCAGATGCTTGAGGCAGTGTGGCAAACGAGGAATTAAAGTGCTCACCAATATTCATATTCCACTCTTCTTTCTGGAATCCCCACTTTCCTAACTCTGTCACACCCAGCACGTGGTCGTTCTGGCCAATGGAATACAGAGTGGTGCGCGCTGTCTTTGGGCTGGTCTGTGAAACTTCCGGTGAAGTCCCTCCACTATTACTTTAACTTTCCTGGTCGGGTGGCTGGTCCTGGAGCAGTGCTGTATAGGTGAGCACATACATAATTTATAATTTTCCAAGGGACACATTAAAAACAGTAAAAAGAAATGGGTGAAATTAATCCACTAACATATTTAACACAACATATCCAATATATGATTATTTCAAAATATAATCTATATAAAATTGTTAAAAAGATATTTTCTTTTTATACCACATCTTTAAAATCCAGTGTTTGTTTATGCTTGTAGTTACTCTCAATCCAGACTAAATTCTCATTTCACATGCTCAGTGGCCACACATGGATAGTGGCTATCCTACTGAATAGGACGTTTCTGGAAGATGACATCGAGAGAATGGCATAGCTATTAAATGGAAAACCCCTGGGTCTCTGAATGGCAGTGGAGTGTCATACCACTCATCTACACTGAACGGTGATGTAAGAAATAAATCTTTGTTAAGCTACAGAAATTTCTGGGTTTAGTATCAGTTAGTGTGCTGTAGAAGATTGGAATATTGTGCAGCAAGTACTTGCTGCCCTTCCCCTGGTCCTCTCTTGAAATTCCATAAAAGGAGCATACTTTCCTGCAACACTGATATTGGGTTTAGCCATGCAATTTTGTTTTGTCAATGGAATATTGATAGAAAAAAAGAAAGTGCTCAATCTAAGTCTGGCCTTAAGACTTTTACTGTGATCTTAATTAATGCCCTTTGAATTCTTTCCTCTCCTAGTTATAAAAAATGTGAACCAGGTGACCCACTCATTCCGAAAGAATGAGAAACGCATTGAGAAGTCGTGAACTGAATTTGTGGTCAGCAGTTAAGCTCAGCTGAGTCTAGCTAGATCAGTTAAACATCAGCCATCCTGCACATGTGTGAGCAAGAAATAAATGCTTATTGTTGTATGCAGCTGTATTTTGGGGTGGATTTTTGTACAGCATTATTGTTATAATAGCTGATTAATAGAACTACCCTAACCGAATTTTATTTCCGAATTTGAGTTTCCACCCAAGTACCAATCCATAGTCCTCCCTTCCTGTGGTTCTTTCCCATGTTGCACCTCCTCTTCCATTCCCTTGTCGTCCTTCTTAATCACCTGATGCATGCCCTCTGTGTTATCAGCCAGTGTTGATCTGCTTTTTGTCTTACAATTATTTACATGTGCAACTCAGAGGTTAGCCAATGTCTTCTTACAACCTGAGACCCAAATATACAATCATTCCTTCAATCATCCAAACATTTTTTCGAACTCTTGGTATGCTCCAGACACTGTTATAGTCTACGAGAACACAACAGTGAGCAAGAACTGTCCTCATGATACTTACGTTGGGGAGGGCGGGTGCACAGGCGATACACAGATAAAACACAAAGGAAAACAGAATGGCTATAAAGAAATACGAAGAGGAGATTAGAGTTTGGAGATGAAGGGATGGTTATTGCTGTAGAAATGATTCTGTAAACGTCTTATTCTGTTCCCTGTGGAAGTGTAAAAACTCCTTATAGAATCTTTGCTGGTTGCTAGGGGCTTATATGTTCTCATATTTCTCTGTGGCTTCCAACTGTTTCCACTGAATTAGTTGAGTTTGAAGATTGTTTTTGTCATATTGTTTGTCTCTGTTCTACCTCGCATTAAAAACTTAATTAAATTAGTATCAAATAAACCATTCATACAAAGACTTTACTCATGGTATTGAGAATATGGAATCAGTCATCATGGTAACACAATTTAAAATTCAACATTAGCTGTTTCTGATTCTAAAAGTCAAAGCTAGACCCTATCCTCCTGCCATGTCTCTTTGCTTATATTTTTCTGAATTTATTGTTTCATTCTAATCTCTATGTTTTTTCTTTCAGCAGAATAATTTGTTTAGCATTCTCCTATACTTGGTTACAACAACCCAGGTCCCCAGAGTTTCAATTTTCTACTATGTAGCTTACGAAGTTGTTTTACTAGATATGAACACACTGAGGTTTAGAGGCATTGTATTATATTCTCAGGGTCACACAGCTAGAAAATGGGGGAGCTGAGATTTTGTTCTAGTGTATTTGACTTTAGAACTAATGTTTGCAAAGTGAAAACAAACTTTACAGTCACCGCGTTTAGGTGAACGAAGATATAACTTATTTATTTTTTTTAAATAAACTTATTTACTCCCTCCAGAAAGGAATGCAGCCTTGCCAACACCTCGAATTTATTCCAATGAGACCCATGTTGGACTTCTAACCTACAGAACTGCAAGGCAATCAATGTGTGCTGTCTTAAGCCACTCAATTTGTGGTAACTTATTACAAGAGTGATAGAAAACTAATATACCCTGCAATGCACTGGGCCAAGACTTCTCTGTGAAACATGCCAACTCTCAGAGTTCTAAGATTCTCCTGAACTCTCCAGAGCATTCTCAGGTCCCTCTTGCTGGCAATCATCCTCAGAAGGAAATGATCCAGCACTTTCCTCTACTTGCAACATTGGCCACATTTCCTCAAATTCCTCACTAGCAAAAACCTGTCCTTGCTCCCTCCAGTTAGCTGAACTTTTTCTATGGCTCTTACAGCACCGTGCACATTTCCTAACACTGTCATCTATGGTGCAAAATTTATGTCTTATGTTCTTCATTCTTTTAGTATTTTTTAAATTCAAATATAGGTTTTTTTAATGATGAAGTTAATTTTTTACAATCCAAATCCTTGGCTTTCAAGATTATTGATTTTATCCTGAGGTTGAAGAACATAGTTTATAAATTAAAAAGTTAAAAAATAATTTAAAATTTTGCTCCAGTTTTGCAAAAACAATCCAGCTTACTGCCTATGGAGAAAATTCAGCTGTTACCTGAATGAAGGTGAGAATAGGACACTTTATAGTGTTCATAGGATTCCCTATTTATCCTATTAATTTCCACTGAATCACTAGTCATCACTTCTTTTACTTTTGGTACTGGTAGCTTGTGGCTCTCTGTCTCTACCTCTTGTTAGTCTGGCTTGAAGTTATTATTATTATTTTTTGTAAAAAAAACAGCATTAGAGTTCCTTGATTTTCTTTATAACTTCCTATTTTCAATTTTATAGATTTCTATTTTAATTTTTATTATTTATTCTACTTGTTTTAAGCCTAAATTGTTATTCTTTATCTTGTTTTCTGTAGGTCAAGGTTAGGGTATTAATTTTAGATCTTTATTCTTTTCTGAAGTATCTATTTAATACTATATGTTTCCTTTTAAGTGCTGTTTTTGCTGTCTCCCACAAATGTTAAATTGCATCTTTATTTTTATTTAGCTCAAAGCGTTTCCCTTTAAGACTTTTTTCTTGACCAATGTGCACTTTAGAAGTGTATTCTTTAATTTTTAAATACTATTTGCAGATTGTCCAGATATAGTTCTCTTATTGACTTTTAGTTCAATTCTTTTGTGCTCTGAGAATACGCTATGTATAGTTTTTATTCTTTTACATTTTTAGGGTATGTTTTAAGCCCAGATTGTGGTCTATCTTGGTGCATGCCCTAGGTGCTGTTGCTGGATGGAGTATTTTATAAATGGGTATTAGATCAGTTTGATGACTGTACTATTCAAGTCAAACACATCCTTATCGATTTTATGCCTGGTTGATCTGTCAATTACATCTATCAAGTCTCCAACTACAACAGTGAATTGGTCTATTTATCCTTTAAATTCTGTCAGCTTTTGTCTCATATTTCAACACTGTTTTTGGTGCTTATACATTGATAATTGCTATTTCTTTTGTAGAATTTATTCCTTAAATGTTATGTAATGTCCTACTTGTCCATGATAAATTTTCTTGTTCTGAAATCATTTCGTCTGAAGTTAATATAGCTACTTCAACTTTCTTTGGATTAATGTTAGCCCAGTGTATCTATTTTTATCCCTTTAATTTTAATTTCTCTATCTTCATATTTAAAGTGAGATGCTTGTAGACAACCTATAGTTGGGTCTTATTTATTAAATCTACTCTGACAATCTGCATATTTTAATTGATATACATATATATAAACCATTCACATTTAAATTAATTATTGAAATATTTGGATTAATATCAACCATATTTGTAACTCTATTATAATTATTGCCAGAGGCATCTTTTTTCTGCATTTTGTTTTAACTGAGCATTCTATATTAATCAACTTTATCTCCTTTTAGTGTATCAATTATACTTTAAACAAATTTGATGGTTGCCCTAGTGTTTACAATATATACCTTATAAATCATCTAAGCCCTCCTTCAATAACCCTGTTTTGCTTCATGTGTAGTGTAAGCACCTCCTAATGGAGTACCCCCAGTTTCTCCCCCCATTCCTGTGACAGCGCTGTCATTTGTTGACTTACCCATATTCTATGATTATTTAGTGCATTACTTTTGTTATTTTAAAAAGTTATTGCTTAGATAAATTAAAAATAAGAATGATAAAATATTTTATTTTAGCCTTTACCATTTGTCGATGCTCTTCCTTTCTTTGCAGAAATCTGAGTTTGTAACATTATTTCCTTCACCTTGAAGGACTTCTCTTAGTATTCCTTGCTCAGAGATACAAAGACAGCTGAGTGAATAAATGGTAGAATCAGGGCTTACAATGATGTCTGATGTATCAAAAATATTTTCCTGTAAACCTTGCTGTAATATTTTCCTACTATTTTGTTGACTTTGTTCAGTGCCCCTTATCAGAGTTGTCTCAAACCACTGGAGAAATGCAAGCACTCCTAGAAAGGGGCTGGTGGGTATTGCCTTGAACCTTAGGCAAAGCCTCAGTTAAATATATATCTTTCCCCAGGCCCTGGATTTCTGATTTCTAGGTTTTCTTTTCAGTCACCAAAGTGGAAATAGATCAGGTGAGACACCATGGATGTATAATTATGCTATTTATTATTAATCATGCCTCTGACTGGTAGCAGGTGAAATAAAGTATCAGCAGTGATGGAAGCTTCAAGCAAACAGGCTAACCTTGATCCATTTTTTTCCTTTCGTAAGTCATATTCTTTTCTGTGATGGCATTGTTTTCCCATGGTTGGGGTCTCCTCAGCTTTGTGAAGTCTTCGCACTCTCTCCTTCTTATTTCAATTGCATGTATTTTTTCATATTTTATTCTTATTATAAAGTAAGGTTCCCCTTTTACAGATATCCAAAAGGGGAATATGCTCGATGCAGCTTTGACAAATATCTTTACGTCCATCTAATTAGAATCCTATTATACTCTTGGCCACCCTCACTCCTGTGGTTTTAAAAAAAAAGCAAGCTACTGGACGGTGCACCTGTTTTCTCTTGTTTAACTCTTTCCTCCCAAAGTTAGTCTAAACTGTTTCTTCCTAAACATACTACACAGCTCCTTCTAATTTTACTAACTTGATGCCTTCCTATCATCTTCTCCCAAAGATTATCTCTGTGATTAATACTTACCACTTATTTCATACATTGTGATTTCAGGCAAGCAAAATATGAATGAAAAGTAATGAATGAAGTGCTTCAATTGATAGAAGAAAAAAGATACACTTTCCACTTAATATTCTTATTCAAGCCTAGTCTCTGAGTCCATAAACCATCCTTTAATTGAGGCTTAGACCCTTACGAGAGCTACAACACTCCTTTTAGACCTGACAGCTTAATATTTTGTTCAAGTTCTTTTTGTACTCAGTAACAGACACCTGAGAGTTCTTCAACTGCTTTCAAAGTACTTTCCTTTCAATCAGGAACTTCTTTATGTAAATGGACAAGACACCATCATCTTCAATATGCTCTTTAAGTATACCACAATTCCCATCAGACTCCTATGTGCAAATTTTAAACAATGGTCTTCATTTTATTTACTGCTTGTATGGAGTTACCTGCCCAGTATGATCTCAAGCTTGTGCCTCCTGGGAATAAAAGCAATAGAGATGCTACACATTAAATTTCTCTGAGCTAATCAGAGTTGTTTCTTGAAAAAGTAATATGACTCCCTGAGTTACTGTAAACAAAAATTTACAGAATATTATGATGGGCTCACCAGGCCTGTAGTTGCCTTTGTTAAAAAGAGTTAGAAATATATTATTCAAATATTTAATATCTCTGTGTGTGTGTATATATGTGTGAAGAGTTCTTCAATCTCTTTGGAGAGTGTGAGTCACCTGTGAGACCCCAGTATCAAATAGAATTTTTAAACACAGAAATCATTCAGTTTACTGTCACTCCTATTATTGAATAAAATACCATCCCCAATGGCAGGCCCGTTAGATCTTTTTGCTTTCCACCTTAAGCAAAATATATTCTGAGTAAAACATGTCTAAAATAGTATCTATGGAATGACTACTATAGGGAAACTAATTTTGAAGGAATCAAGGAAGCAGGATTTTATGTAAACTCCCTGAAGTCCAAAAACAACTTTGAAAAATATCAGAACAATTGGATATTGACTTCTGAAAAGCTAAAAATAGAAACAAAGAAAGAAAGAAAGAGTAGGAAGACAGAAAGTGTTTTAAGCAGAAGAACCCTGAAAAAATTTTCAGAGAAAATTTTTGAATGTGCAAAAATTTTGGTGTGAACATTAGTTTTTTAAAAAAAAAAACACCAAACTCTCTTCCCTATGAAATTGTTCTGTGCAATAAGAATTGACTCTGTAGTTTATTGGTCATAAAGAGGGGGAAAGCGTAGGGGAACATATACTTAAGATGATGCAAGGAACAGAAAGACAGTTTTGAAATGGAAAGTGTACATTACAAATAACACCAAACAAATCATCAGGACACACACATGCACCTTTTACTGCAGGTCACTTGGTTGTGGGGGCATATAGTCTAAGTGGTCTAATGTCACAATTCCAGGAGCCTCCAAAGAAAATGTAGCCATATTTTGTTCTGGCATGCCAGTGCATGCTATATGTATGTTTGTGTGTGTGTATGTACACTGTTCTTATTTGCTTTCACTTGTGGCAGTAAGTATTTTAGGCATTGTAGGCCATAGATTCTCTGTCACAACGAATTTATTATGCTATTGAAGTGCGAAAGCAGCCATAAAAATGCATAAACAAATAAGCGTGACTTTATTTCAAAAAGAGATGTGCCAGATTTGACCTTGGAGCTATAGTTGGATGGCTTGGCAATATGTGACACAAGAAGACTCAAATACATTTTATAATCATTCTGGCTTTCAGAGTCTTACACTTAGACCAAAGCAGAAGCCAAATTTGGTAGTTTCTGCTGAGAAAGATGGATAGATCCCCAGGGGGCAATTTTCCTGCTATGGTTAGGTTGTTGACAGTGTATCATGAGAATGTTTGACTTAGTGTGCCTTCACATAGGCACAGTTCTCTTTCACAGAAGTTAGGCACAGGAATAAAGGGGTTGGGAGTGTGTGGTGTGACATTAAAGGGTTAAAATTAAACAGGAATAGGAGAAAGTTCAAACAGAAAAGTGTAATATTCTTGAAGTGCATTTTGCATTCTTGAGATTTACGCGAACTAGCTGCATGATTTGCCTAATGACATTCAAGAATTAATAAGAGACTGATAGAATATAGGGCTTAGAACAAGAGAAGCCTCAGCTGGAATATCAATTCTTCTACTTATCAATAAAAAGACCTTGAACAAGGTAAACAATCTTTCTGAACACTACCACCCTCATCTGTGGAAAGAGAAATAATAATGAATACTTTTTGAGTTTTTGTCTGGAACATTATAATACATGCAAAGTTCCAGGTGCCCACTTTACAGTAGGCATTTAGAAATATTACACTTCATCTAGTGCCAGAAGAAAATAGGATTATATGTGGTATTACTTTGTTTTAGCATCTCATTTTTAAGGTTCTTAAAGCTATATAATTTTAAGGAAATAGAATTTTTAAAATTCAGTTCTTTAGGAGAATGTCTGAATAGTCAAGTTTAATGGCATGAACCTAAGTTTGAAACTCCTAACATCCTCAAAAAACTGTATAAAATATAATCTACTTGGCCATACTTGCTAATTGGGGTCAGCAAACTTATTCTGTAAAGAGACAGATAGTAAAGATTTTAGGCCCTGTTGGCCACAGGATCTCTGTCAAAACTAATTTATTCTGCTATTGTAGTGTGAAAACAGCCATAAAAAGAATAAACTAATAAGCATGACTTTATTTCAAAAACTGTGATGTGCCAGATCGGGCATGGGAGCCATAGTTTGCCAGCTCCTGAAGTAGAAGAGCAAATATAACCACACAAATCCTACACTTTTAGTATAATTATAAGTCAGAGAAATTACATACTTCAAAATGTCCATAAGTAGAATATAAACATCATTTTTCAGTGGAGCTATTTCTCAGATCTCTACCACAAGTCTTTGCAGAAAGCAAGATGGGTTTAAAAAACTTTGGAAGAGAGAAGAGGGAAGTGAAGGGCCTAAAATAGAACCAAAATCAACAGCAGAAAGTCAATTTTTGTGAGGAAGTACCGAAAAAAGAGCCCTGGTAATTTTGAGCACTGGGTTAATGAAAGGTAGTTAAAGGTAAGGGAGGCCCCTACGAAGGCAGCCTTGGAAAGGCAGCATTCGGGAAGAGGGGAGGAAAGAGGAAATAAGAAGCACATTTTAGAGACTGCGTGGTAAAGAGAAAAAGATCAAGGAGGGAGAAATTTATGATCCTGTAAGATAAAATTTGAAATATATGAAGGACATAACCTTTCACCACCCCTCCTCAAAGAAGAGTCATTTATTTAAGAGATTGTATGTTTTAACACTGACAAAAAAGTGGTCTTGGACTAGAAATTTTTAAAACTATCTCAAACTGTCATACTACCAACAGAAATGCTAGAGTACAAGCAATTTATGTATACAAAAGTTCTAAAAAATATATAGCACGTGAACATAATTTTAGGGGATGAAGAAAATCCCACAGCTTCCACCCTAATCAACTAGGAGGCAGAAGAGAACTGTAATGTATAATCCCATGTGTCATCAAACAAGCACATGAAGAAATAGCTTATATCAGATATTTTGAAACAGTGCAAAATGAACATAAAATGGGAAGAAGTAAACAAAAATGATTGAATTTAGGAAAAATAAGAAATAACAAAATCATCAGAAATAAATACTAATTACAAGATATGTAGAAGGGATAGGTTTGAGTAAGAACTAAATAAGGTACTCTAAATACATTTAGAAAAAAAAAGTAAAATAAAAAGTGAGAGGTGGAGTTTTTTTTATTAATACAGTCAAGGAAGATCCAACATATTTACAAGTGGAACCCCTGAAGATGAAAAATTAAACAATGAAACAGAATTACTATTTAAAATTCTAATAGAAGAATAGTTGTTTTTGGAAAAAAAAATTAAAAGGATCTACCAAGTAACTGGCAAAACTGTCTCAGAATTATCAACTCTGATATGTATTTGAGTAAAACTAATAGCGACAAAAAGAAAATCTTCAAGGCCTCTAGAAAAGCAACACATAAGTCAAGTCATAAAAAGAGTAGCATTTTAAAGACACTTAAAAAAAGAAAGTGTGAACTAAGGAGTTTATAATGTGAACTGAAGTTGTCTTTTAAATGGCCTTGTAAAACTAGTTGTAAACATGCAATGACTTAAGGAGTATGTATATTTGAACCCTTGTTGTACCAATCTAGTAGAGAGAGAACTTCATTCAACACAGAGATAACTAGGGAAATTTTAGCAAAGGGGGTTATTTAACTTTAAATATAAGCTTAATAAAGATGAGGGTGGGTATATAAAAGTATGTATATATGATATGTTCTTAGAAAGTAGAAATAATGCAGCTAAAAGAGGAGAAGGGGATAAATAATGAGAAAGAATAATCTTATTCCATATATAGTAGGGAGGAGTCAAAGTGTACTATTAAAGACTGATGAATTAGATAATAAAAGATTAAGTAAGAAAAAAATAGAAATCTGAGGGTATTTAACAGTTACATAAGTACAAAAGTAACAAATAGAACCAACACATAAACCTTTCTAATACCTAAATAAATACAATAAAAAATAAAAACACAACATAGATTAAAAACATGGAAAATAAGTATAGTATGCACACTATTTATAACATTAAAATTTACCAGTTATACCAAAAAATGTGAATGGATGAACCAGATAAAAAGAAAGTGATTTAAATTTGGCTCACAAAGTAGACCCAACTATGTGGCTTGCACAAGAGACAAACCTAAAATAAAAAGTGGTGTATATGGAGGGGCAAAGATTTCCAGGTCAATAAAAACAATAAAACAGATTATAATCCTGATGTGAAGTAAAGAATAACATTCAAGGGATGAAGCATGTTGAACCTAAAAAAATAGCAGTTATAAATTCTAAAACCCATAAATCATAATAAAGATAGAACAGTTATGGAAGGAGAGTAATTAGACGTGGAAATACACTAAGAGAACACTTAAAGACACCAATGTTAGTACAAGACAGACCAAATAACAAAAGATCAGATACAGAAGACCTAAAAATAATAAATAAGTTAGTTATGAATAGTTATGAAAATATATTTTCTAATAATAACATAGAATACAATTTTTTCTGAAGTGTACATTGAACATTTATAAAAATCAACTATATATCATGTCTCAGAAAGAGTATCAGAAAGTTCAGTGATAATACTCTGGTCATATGAAATAAACTAAAAATCAATAACAAAATAAAAATATCTTTTCATCTAAATAGTACTAATACTTCAAGTAACTCTTCTGTGTGAAAAAAGAAGTGCAAATGATAAAATTCTTAAACTCTGTGATAAAAAACTATATATTGGAATCTATGTGTTAAAAGAGTGAGCTGAGAAAAATATTACAGGCTTAAAAACATAAAAGTAAAAGAATGAAAACAAATAAATTGACAACTCAAAAAGCTATACAGTGAATAAAAAATAACAAAAATAATAAAAGCCTAAGGAAGGAAATCATAAAGTTAAAAGTAGAAATTAATGATGGAAAAAAGTAGAAGTTAAAGATTTGAGAGTCAGTATATCTAATGAATTTAATTAATTAATCAAATATTGGCCTTGGAGGAAAATTAGCTGAATAGAAAAACCTCCAGTTAATGCAGAAAAAATGGGAGAAATCACAAATATGCAAAATAAAAAACGAAAAGGTAGTACCAATGGAAAGAGAAGTTCTAAAACAATCAAAAGAGACTGTATTGCTTACCTGTATGCAAATGCATTTGAAGATCTAGAGGAAATAGATGGTTTCCTAAGGAAATGTGGTTCACTTAGTTAATTGAACCTATCAAAGATAAAAAGTTTAAACAGATCAGTATTTATTAAACAAACATAAAAAAATTATCAAGAAACCCTTTCACAAGGGAATTCTGTCAAATTCTTAATAGTCTAAATGGTTCTAATGCTACATAAATTGCTCCAGCACACAGGTTATCAAGGGAAATATTTGATTCTTTTTATAAAGTAAATACAACATTAAATCTGATAAAAAGAGTAGAGAAAATTAAGTTACCGACCAATGTAACATATAAACATCAATGCAAAAAAAATTCTAAGTAAAATATTAACAATCAGAATGCAATACACAATAAGAAAATAAAACACCCATGACCCACTAGGATTTATTGTAGGAATTCATGGTTGGTTTAATATTTGAAAATCTGTCAGTCAAAACAATATACTGTATTAATAGTTCTAAGGAGAAAAATAGAATATATATGTATATATCTGGAAAAAGTCCAGCCATTGTAAATATAACAAGAATGGTTTGCGTGACATCAGTGTAAATTGGCAGCTGAGGAGTGTGGACTGGAATGCACATGCGTGAAATGTGAGGACTTCACTGTACTAGTCAGTGGAGGCGGTAGATGCCATTGAGTGAGCATGTGTACCGTGTGTCCATTGCGTTCAAAATGGCTGAGCAAGTAGAGCAGCAAATGTATCTCAAATTTTGCATTAAGCTTTAACATTCCTCCATGGAATCAACTATTCAGATGATTCAGAAGGCTGCAGCTATGGGCAACCGTGATTGGCAGCTTCATTATAACAATGCGCCCTTTCATGCATCACATCCCATGCAGAATTTTTTGGCAAAATATCAGATCCTTCAGGTGACTCATTCCCCCTACAGCCCAGATGGCACCCTGTGACTTCTGGCTTTTCCCAAAACTAAAATCACCTTTGAAAGGGAAGAGATTTCAGACTCTTGATGAGATTCAGGAAAACATGACAGGACAGCTGATGGTGACTGGGGGAACTATGTGAGGTCCCAAAGTGCCTACTTTGAAGTGAACTAAGGTGTCATTGTCCTATACACAGTGTTTCTTGTGTCTTGTTTCTTCTTCAATAAATGTCTCAGTTTTTCATATTATGTGGCTGGATTTGACAGACCATAATAATATATATGTGTGTGTGTGCATATATCTCCTTGTCCTAAACTAGCATCATATTTCGTGGGAAAATATTAGAGGCATACCCAACCCATAAAGGAAGAACGTCTACAATATTCAGTAATAATTAACATTATACTGGACATATTATCAAATGCAATTAGACAAGAATTGGGAAAAAACAAAACTGTCTCTAATTGCAGATGATATAATAATATAGCTGGGAAATACTAGAGAGCCAATGGTAAAACCTAAAGAAAGAAATTCAGTAAGATAGCAAGTGTAGTATCAACACACAGAAATCAATAACCTCCCATTCACAATCCATAATTAGGTGGGAATATAATGGTAGAGAAACACCACTTACAATATAGTAACAAAGAAGATGAGGTGTTAGAAGTACACCAAAAAGGAATATGCCAAACTCATATGAAAAAATATTTTATAACATCTAAAAGATACAAAAGTAGACAGACCAAAGATAGTTCTTATTTTCAAACCAGGTAAGTCACTGTAATGCAGCTGCCAGTTCTCCCTAAGCTAACTTACAGATTTAAAGCAATCCTAATAAACAAACAAAATTCATATCTCTAGTTTATATAATAATTAACTCCAAATAGGCAGGAGATAAAATATGTAAAGATGTTGATCTGATAATAGTTTTTTTTCTTATAGCCAAAGGCAAAAAGCCATTATCTGTTAGCCATTATCTCTTTCTAGTAGAAGGAGGACCCCCCAAAGCTGGAATTTGTTTATTAAAAATTGTGTATTTATTCTTATATGTTTAAACTTTAGTCACCTTCAAACTACTGTTCATTTGATGCAATACACCTATTGAGACTCTTTTTCTACTGGTCAAAACAGTTTTTGAATTTGTTGATTTCGATGCCTTTTCATGCCTTTTAGTGTTTTTTGTTTTACCTCTTCTACATCAGCAAAATGTTTCCCTTTGAGGACTTTTTTTTTAAATCCAACAAAACAAAAAAAGTTGCCGAGGGCAAGATTGGGTGAATTGGAAGGGTGGGGCACAGGAGTCATCCCATTTTTGGTCAAAAACTGCTGAACACTTAGTGAGGTGGGGCAGGTGCAGCTAGTAAATCTTCCATCATGAAATAGGCAGATGTGTTGAGTCTTCAAAAAAAATTCAGTGAAGCCAAATGCAGCTTCTCACAACACCGTCGGCTGGTACACTGATGCCAGTCTGTTCCAAACACTCACCTGGGGGGAAGCTTGTACTACAACAGACCCATGTTCCAGAAGGTAATTCCAGGGGTTTTCGTGTTCCCCCTTGTAGTTCCTCCCTCATCTTTCTAGTCTCTTCTTTCTGGAACTCTGATTATATATCATTGGATCTTCTCAGTTTTTACTCCATATATCTTATTTTTCATATATACCACATAATCTATTCTCTCTGTTGAATTATTTATTTTTGAAAATCCATTACTTTATGAATTATGTTTTTAGCTCATTAACATGTCCACGGAGTTTTAAATTTCAGTTAATATGTTGCCGTTTTTAGGGGATTTATTTAGTCCTTTTTCAAATCCGCCTAGGTCAAATAAGATAGTCTATTATTTCTTTTGTCACTCTATATTTTCTCTTATTTCTTGTAAAATATTTTATATTTTGAGCCCGGTATTCCTAATATTTTCAGATTTTTGTGGCTCTGACTCTTTAGCTTTATTTTTGTAGAATTCCCATTCTGAATAATTTATTTCTTTGATGTTCTGTGATTTTCATTCATTGTTAGATAATTTTCTTGGAATCCCATCTGTGGGAATTTCTTGAGCCTGGTTTTAAAGTGCATTATGGCATGGAGCATTTGCATTTCCCATTGTTTGGCTGGTTATATGACCAATAAGGACTACTTCAAAAGAACACTGTTGATGTCTTAGAAGTAGGAATGGCTCACAGGTAGTGTCCCTTCAGGCTATAAAACTTCAGGAGTGCTGGTTAGGAATTTTAGGAGAAGTTACCCTCTACTCCATCCAAATTTTCTCTACTTTGTATCTCTGCGGGGTTTTTGTTTGTTTGTTTTTGTTTCTTTGTAAGTTTAACACATGGTAATTTCTCTCTTTTGGGGATTTTTGCTTGACTGAGGGTCTCTGGTGTGACTTCCCACAGTGATTAGACACCAAACTTTTCTTTGGGTTCTGATAGGTATGAGTGGCTGGCCTGTTAACACACAGGCTCCTGACTACTCAGGGTTGGGAGAAACCCCAACCTCCTGAGAAAATAACAACCACAGAGTTCACCTACATTCAGGAATCATGTTCTTTTGATTTTTTGGAACTCAGATGATTTCCCTTATTTCAAAATTACTCATGGTTAAACATGTAATTTAAATTTGAACAGTCATTAAAAATGTAACTGTTATTTTTGTACTGGAAAAATTTGTACTGCATATTCAATCAGCCATGTAGTCTCCAATATTGCTAGAAACAAAGGCTCTCCAACCTGTATGTCATCCTGTCATCCAGGTTATATACACAATTGCAAATATTATCAGTTCTTTCATATGTTAAGAACATTTGAGTCTTCCTAAATGTCTTCAAGAAGAAAAACACATTCCTTATCAAGGTACCTGATTTGATTTCCTGTATAGTATTTTAGCTTATATACAACTCTTCTCTCCTATCCTTTGTTCTGTTAAAATACTTGAATTTCTTCATGTACAACATCACTTATCTAGACTCTGTGCCTTTGCCTGTTGAACTCTCAACCAGAGATTAAGTTTAGTTTTTGTAGATTTTCCCAGCCCATCTCTCAGGACTGAGGTGATACTTTGGAATAACGTCTCAAAGGAAGCATTCTTTGACCTTTCATATTCATCATATTCCATTTGCCCTCTGGCTGTATTATCTTTATCCAAATTGTAATACTTACCATACTGAGAAAAAACTGAAATCAAATATTCTCTTATTTATCTCCTATCCCCAGGGCCTGTTATGTTACCTTCCACATAATATGTCTAGTAACTGTTGACTGAATGAATATGAAAATCTCATTACATGATCCAGCAGCTTTAATTGTTATTTTATCACAGTTTTTATAGAAAGTATGTAAAGAATGTTATTTTATACTTTAGTGTTTATGTGTATACATTTTCACACAAAATACTTTTCTGTGCATGACCACATTTTGTGTTTTAAGAAACCCTCTGAAAATTAAGTAAATTCTTCAAAGGTTAAAAAAAAAGTATAACATAGTCTGGAATTCAAAGAGGACTTTTTAAATTCCAAGGCCAGATTTAGCCCTGCCCAATACCTGCCTGTTTATGGGAATCATATAATCTTGGTTGACCGTTAGTGTTAAGATGGTAATAATGGCATGATGCTTCTGTTTGCTGATATGATTAATATTTCCAAATTGCTTCAGGTCTCCTCATTATAGTTTTTTTCTTATTTTACAGTTGCCAAAGTTTTGGTCAAATAAAAATCAAGCTTCCTTACTTTCTCTGTGGCACAGTTTGAGTACTAACAAAATAAGTTTGGTATTGGCATTTTTCTCTTGGATGATGGTCATTTTCTCAGTTCTCTGAAGAAATTGAAAGAGATTTGATTGTCATGCTTTTTCACGATATTTATGGAGAAAATATCAAAAATTAAAAAATATCTTATTATAGATTTAAAAACTGAGGATATAAAGACATTTTATTAGGTAAAGATGTATTTTGGTCATTACTTACATATACAGGAGCTAAATGAATTAAGGTGTTTGATCTCCCTGAGATGTCGCTGGCAGTGGTGAGAAGGGAGATACATGAAGGTAGGAATTAAGACAGGATGATGGTAATTTCCAAGATATCATAGTCTATCCAAGCTTATCCCAAAAATAAAGGAGGAGAGATGTTTGAGCAGTTTACTTGTTTTTTTTAATTGAGGTGCAATTTATATAACATATGATTAATCTTTTTTTAAAAAAGGTTTTATTTATTTTTAGAGAGATGGGAGGGGAGGGAGAAAGAGAGGAGAGACACATTAATGTGTGGTTGCCTCTTGCACATCCCCCACTGGGGACCTGGCCCACAACCCAGGCATGTGTGACCTGACTGGGAATCGAACCAGCGACCCTTTGGTTCACAGGCAGGAATTCAATCCACTGAGCCACACCAGCCAGGGACATATAATTAACCTTTTTAAAGTGTACAATTAAATGTCATTTAGTGAATTCATGACATCTCTCTAGTTTCAAAACTTTTTCATTATATCAGAATATCTCTACCTCTTACTCAATAACTAATCATACTTTATTTTCCCTACCCCCATTCTCTGATACCCCTAATTGCTTTCTGTCTCTAAATATTTTCCTATTATTGATAGTTCACATAGCTGTGATCTTTTTGTCTTGCTTTTTTAACTTAGCATAATGTTTTTGAGGTTCACTCAAGTTGTAGTGTATTTCAGTGTTTTATTTCTTTTCATGGCTGACTAATAAGAGATCATATATAAAATGTATTATGTATACAATATCCATATATATAATATCCATATATATATAATGTCTATATATATATATATATATATATATATATATATATATATATATATATACACACACACCACAACTTGCTTATCCACTCATCTGTTGATGAACACTTAGGTTGTTTCAAACTTTTGCCTACTGTAAATAGTGCTGCTCTGAACACTTAGGAACAAGTACTTGTTTGAGTACCTGATTCAGTTCTTTGGAGGTATATATCTAGGAATGGAATTGCTGGGTATTTTTGTAATTCTATGTTTGACATCTTGAGGAAACACAAAACTGTTTTCAAAGTAGTTGCTCCATTTTACATTCTCATTAAGAAAGTATGAAGGTTACTCTTCTCCACATCTTACTAACCCTTGCTGTTTTCTGACTTTTTAAACATTTTATTGTTAGCCATCTTAGTGAATGGGAAATGGTTTGTCACTGTGGTTTTAATTTGAATTTCCTTAATGCTTATTAGCTATTTGTAGATCGTTAGAAAAATGTCCATTCAAAGTAGTTTGCCTATTGTTTAATTGTGTTGTTCGGCTTTTTTGTTGTTCACTTTAAGTGTTTTTTATGTATTCTAGATACTAACCCCTTATACATATATGACTTATAAATATTGGGTTGGCCAAAAATTTTGTTTATTTTCTGTAAGATGGCTCTAGAAGAGCTTAGCTGTCATTAACTTTATTTGAAACAATTTTGTTATATTGTATTGTGATAACCATTATATCAGCATGTATTTCAAAAAACACTTATCAATATTGGTGAATTTTTATGTAGCCATTTTAGTATTGAAGATGGCAGAAAATATGCAACATTTTCCAGAAGGGTAAAAGTGCAGCTGAAACACAAAGATTTGTGCAGTGTATGGAGAAGGAACTGTGACTCATCAAATGTGTCAAAAGTGGTGGGGTGAAAATGGAGACAATTATACTTGAACAACAATAAAAAAAAAGTGGTTTGGGAAGTTCCATGCTGGAGATTTCTCTCTGGACGATGCTCCACAGTCGGGTAGGCCAGTTGAAGTTGATAGCGATCAAATAGAGACATTAATTGAGAACAATCAATGTTATACTGTGCAGGAGATAGCTGACATCATTAAAGTATCCAAATCAATAAAGTTATGGCTGAAAATGAAAAGTATGTCTTTTATTTTATGGAGAATCTAAATAGACTTTTTGACCAATCCATTATTTTCTCCCATTTTGCAGGTTGTCTTTTTACTTTCTCTATAATGTCTTTTCATGCACCTAAATTTTAAAATTTGAAAAGTTCAATTTATCTATTCTGTGATTTGTGCTTTTGCTGTCAAATCTCAGAATATACTGACAATTCCAAAGTTATGAAGACTTATCTCTATGTTTTCTTATAAAAGTTTAACTCTTTGATCCATTTTGAATTGGGGTCCAGATGCATTATTTTATATATAGCTATCTAGATTTACCAGCATAATTTGTTGAAGAGACTATTTTTTCCTTGTTGGTCTTGGTGCCTTTGTGAAATTTAATGGGCTCTATAGATACAGATTTACTTCTACACTCTCAGTTGCATTCTATTGATCTGTAAGTCTATCCCTGAGCCTCTACTACATTGTATAGATGCTTTTGTAGAGATGCATGCATACCTTCCCAAAGCAAGAGAGTCTTCCCCTTCTTCCTGCAATCAAATGACAGACAAGGGCATAACAGAGTATCCCAATCTTTCCTAACTCTAATGCCTGCCAATTACCTGTGATAAGAGAGAAAAAAGGTGAGTGATCACATACATAAAATCAAATTGGGATATGATAGCATAGTAGAAAGAAAGTAGACTTTATAGTCCAATATACTTGGACTGAAGTCCCAGTTACCAGAGATAACATCTTGGGCATGCAATTTCAGCCTTTTTGAACCTTAGTCTATACTTTTGTTAAATGTAGATAAAAATACCTACCCTGTAGTATTTTTGTAATGAGTAGGCATAATATATGTAAATTTCCCCTACTTCTCCCTGCCAGAAACAAGATAGTCATTGAAAAAAAAATCAAAGGCTATTAATAATAGCTCTTGGTATTTTGTTTTTAAAAACAGAACCTTATATGGAGAATGATCCTAAACCTTCAAAAATGGTCTCCTGAAGATTGTGGAAGAACAGTTTATTTTACATATTTTGGAAGATGCTTTTTAGCAAGGTGGCATTTTACCTACTAACAATTATATTTGGCTTTGAGTGTCAGGAGTGAGCTTCTTTAAATTCAGATGCCAGAAGAGTGTGTGTGTGTGTGTGTGTGTGTACATATCCACTCTTTTGGCTTCTGTTTTACATGGGGCTGTAATCCCTGGTTTGGCACTGTCTTTTATTAATGTGTGCATGAATGTGCCTGAAGTTGGTAAAAGAGTGTGCTGAATATCAATAAAAAACAAAGAGAAGTAATGCCATTGCTGTCGACTGCCATCCCCAGGCTATCTGGTTCTCAGATTTATAACCAAAGAACTTTTTAAATGTAATTGGATTGCAGGTAAGAGAACTTAGAGCCAATTTAATTTCTTTGAAAGAATTATTTAATCTTCATTGCTCTTCTGGTACCAGACATATTGTTACTAGGATATGGTCTCATCAGAGAGCCAGAAATTTGCATATTGTGAGATCTGGGTTCAAATTCATATGCTACCACTCACTGGCTGTATAGTAGTCTAAGGTCACTTCAGTTCTTCAAATCTCAGTTTCTTATGTATGGAAATAATGATAACCTCATAGGGCTGATTGTAAGAATAAAATGTAACTATGGAAGTGAAAATGCTTTTTCAACCATGAAGTATCATATACATGTGAGTTCTCATTATCATTAACATTTAGTACAATTTATGAAATTATGGAATCTTACACTGGGAAGGCCTTACAGGCCACTTTGTCATTACCCACCACTACATTTGCCTCTCTAGCAAGATTTATATACTGCTTTGTTGAGTAGTAATACTCCTTACAACAGATACTTGAACACAGTACCCTTGTGGTGTGCAGTGGCATATCCAATTAGAAATGTGAACTATTCCAAAAATGCACACTCTCCTCACTGGCCTGTGTAAGTGACTGTTTTACTTTTAGATGCAGTTAAAAATCCTTTGGTGAATCCAAGAAAAATCCGATTCTTTGGACTCTGCTTCCTCGATAGTCCACTACTGGGTTCTCTGTGAGTGTACAGAGAATGGCGGATGATGTTAGTGGTAACTTGGCCACCTTCCCACTCTTTGTGCTTCCATTCTCATGCTTAGTTGGGACTGACTTCTGCCATTTAACCACAGGGAACATGAAAGCAGGATATCTTTAAAACTGAATCTTAAATACTATGAAAAAGAGCTCATTGAACTAGTAGTCTCTCTATAACAAAGGTTTGGCTTTATGTTCTATGCAATGTTCTAATTTATAAAATATTTTAGGTCAAGTAGAAAATATTATTTGTAAATATAATTTATTTTATCCTCCCACATCCAAGAAATGTTATCATCTTTAATGTAGAAGTAGGATATTTGTACATTTTCCAAAAGTACAATTAAAGACTACACATTTCAGAAATGGAGTAGTTTCAGGATTGCCATTGATAGAGGAAAGACAAATCATATGTTTTTTAAATCCTTGCTGATAAACAATATAAATATGAAACAACACCATCTAATAATAACAGGAGTAGATAAGATTTGATGATGCCCTTCTGTGTGAGATAGTTGTGCTCGCACACAATGTCTACTCTCCATCCTTCTGGTAACACCACCAGAATCTCTCCAGAGAATCATTTTTCTTTTACTCTCAGTCCATGTGATTTGGGGTGACAGCTCCACTAACTCCCATCATCAACAATCATTTATTTTAAATTATTGTTTTAGTTTGATGTAATTATAGATTTATATGCAGTAATAAGAAATAATAGAGAGATTCCATAAATTCTAAACCCAGTTTCCCCCAATGATAAGTTTGCAAAACTGTGGTGCAATGTCCCAGTGTGGATCTTGACACTGGTACAGTAAAAATACAGACCATCTTCGTCACCGCAAGGATCCCTCATGTTGCCCTACTGTAGTCATCTCCATTTTCCTTCTGCCCCTCTTCCCTCTTCACCTCCTGGCCACCACCAATCTGTTTTCCACATCTATTATTTTGTCACTTCTAGATAGCTGTATAAATGGGATCATGCAAGTATATAACATTTTGAGATTGTTCTTTTTCACTCAGCATAATTCTCCGGAGGTTCATCTAGATCAGGGGTGTCAAACTCATTTTCACTGGGGGCCACATCAGCCTTGTGGTTGCTTTCAAAGGGGAAAAATAATTTTAGGATCATATAAAGGCAACTACTCCTTAACTGTTAAGGAGTTGAAATGACATTCAGCCCTTTGAAGGCAACCACAAGGCCGATGTGGCCCCCGGTGAAAATGAGTTTGATACCCCTGATCTAGATTGTTGTGTGTATCAATATTTGCCTTTTATTTCTGTGTAGGACTTCATGACATGGGAGTACCTCAGTTTGCTTCATCATTAACTGACAGGAGGGCATCTGGGCTCTCTCCAGTTTGGGGCTATTGCAAATAAAGCTACTATATTCATTTGTGTACAGGTGTTTTTGTGGGCATAGTTTTCATTTCTTTTGGATATATGCCTCTAAGAGTGTGACTGCTGGTTAATATTGTTGCTACATGTTTAGTATGTTGCATAAAGTAGGGTTAATTTTAAAAAAGTGTTTGGCGGATTTCTCTAATAAAACCATTAGGACTTGGTGATTTTACCTTTAGAATTTAAAAAATATGAATTTGTTTTTTCTTAATAGTTATAGGGCTATGTGGGAGGAACTCTGTCCCTCGGAGCTTTCCTGACCACTGTGGATGAGAACAAATTGTCTGGGACACAATCTTGCTATTCCAGTGGGAAAGGGGATGGTGATTCCCTCTAGTGGAGAATGCCCCGTGCCCTTCTCCCAAACGGCTTTTATTGGGAATGGTATGTGTAGGTGTATTGCATGCATAGCTCATCAATTCATGTCAAAAGGCTATAGTCATTCAAAAACAGGTATTATCTGTAGATAACAATGGAAGGGACACAGAGATTTGTCGTAAGTCAGGGTCTGTGAGACATGCTGACACCAGAGGATCTTTAAGACTTGTTTCATGAGATAAGGAGTATATTCCTTATGCGATGAACTTAAACATACAGTTTGTATAGACAGGACTTATCGCTAGGCAGAGCAGGCTTCAAAGGATGAAATGTACATTTCAGGCCTGATTCCCATGGGAATCCTGGCTGTTAGGGTTGAGTCATGCCTGCCACCTGCGTTTTATCTGGTTTTCCAGGGAGACTTACTAGCCCCTTTCAGGGCATGCTCTCATGGGGCTACAGTCTCCGAAATCACACAGAGTGGCCCCCAACATTGCTATTTGAATGATCTATTCCATGTTGAATGAGTTGTGGTAGTTTGTATTTTTGTAAGAATTGATCCATTTATTTCATCTAAATTATCAAACTTATGGTTGTTTGTAATATTCTGCTTCTTTTCTGTTGATATCTGCAGCATCAGTAACTACCTTTTCTGTTTAATTTTCAATATTGGTAATTTATGTGTTTCTTCTCTACTTTGTCAGTCTTGTAAGAGGCTTGTCAATTTTATTGATCTTTTAAAAGAACCAGCTTTTTTGTTTCATTGATTTCTGCTTTGTATTATTTCTTTTCTTCTACTTGCTTTTGAGTTTTTTGCTCTTCTATTTCTAGGTTTTTTATTTGGGAGCTTAGATTATTGATTAGATACTTTTTCTTTTTCTAATATAAACATTTAAGGCTCTACATTCTCACTCTATTCCAGCATTTATCATGTTGCATTATAATTAACTAACTTTAGTGTTTTAGTTATGTCTCGAAGTTTGTTATGAGGTATTTCATTTTCAATCATTTCAACTCATGGATTAGTTAGAGTTATCTGTTGTTTGGAGATTTTCTGTATCTTTGTGTTATTGATTTCTCTTTGATTCCATTGTGATCAGAGAATACACTCTGTACAGACCCAATTCTTTTAAATTTGTTGATTCATTTTGTGATTCAAAATATAGCCTATCATGTTATATATTTTCTAGGTGCTCAAAAAGAATGTATTATCTGCTGTTGTGAATGGAATGTTTATAAATATCAATTAGATCAAGTGATAGGAGTGACAATTTCTAAACTTTTTATATTAGAGCAAAAATTGACTAGCCTGTTAAATTTATGATATTTTTCCATTTTGCACTTATTTTAAGGTATAGCTTTCAGAGTAATCATTGTTTACTAGGATGTTTACTAGGTTTCTTCATCATTGCAGATTCTAAATTCCAATGTTTGCCTTCTTAGGTTTGTAAGACTTCTGAAGGTCACTTCAATTTCTCAACCTTTTAGTTTCCTCTGGTGATTTGGCAAATACTTGAGAAAAATGGTATCAAATACAGTTCTTACATCTTTGCCTTTCTCTACCTGAGACTTTGACCATTGAAGTACCTTGGAAATTTTCTGGGGTGTGTGTGTGTGTGTGTATGTGTGAAAATTGTAAAAATGTTGTCTTTTCATTTAGACTTTCTCCGGTTATTGCCTCTTTTTTTGAAATATTTCTCAAACTCTCTTAGGCAAATTCAGGTAGTTGACTCCACCTGTATTGTAGATCTAGTATTACTCCGTTACAATGTTTACCACATTGCATTATAGTTGACTGTCGTTCTTTTTCCTAAAATCTAAATGACCTAAGCAAGGAGAAATTTTAGTTCATCTTTCAGTTTCCAAACTCTCAAATAGTATCTTACAGACAGAAGGCACTCAGTAATGTAAGTGAATGCATTATTTAATTGGGTAAGCCTTATTATTTTATACCTTAATTAGGTGGGCTGTGATATACTTTGACTTTTTTTTCACTTGTAACTTTACTTGTGGACCATTATTATAATTGCCATGTTTGAATCCTGAAAATATTTTCAGGACTATTAAGAAGATATAAAAACTCAGATAGTTAATGCAGCCTTTGAGCAGTTGGGTCTTGAGAGCTGTTTGACGATAATGCTTGCCAAATACAAATAAGTTCTTACAAATTGGGAATCTTTGCAAACAAACAAAATATAAACAAAACACTTATCTTTCTCTATTCTTGATTACCATTTGAGGAAACAAAAAGAGCTAAAATTAAAATCCCAATAGAATTAAGTGGTAGTGGATTGTGAGATTGGCAGTATTTTTAGACACAGGCCTGGTCCTTTCCTGCTTCTTCCCAAAAATGAGAGAAAATAAGAAACACACGGGCATAGCTCCGTTTTTTGTTCTGATGCAATGATTCAGGGCTATTATATGGCGTGAGGTTGAATTCAGTATAGCTCAGGTGAAGACTCAAAGTGGCTAGCCAGTAGTTGACAGACAAAGAGAGCAAGAAAACTGGTAATTATAGAAGACTAAATTGATTTTGCTATCATCAGGGTTTTTTTTGCTTTGTTTTGTGTTTTTAAATATTTGGAAAAAACAAAAATGATGTTTATGAATAGGGGTAAATCACAGTTTCTTTTCTACAAGTAAAATCTATATGGAATTTATTTTTATGTATGGTATGAGGTAGGACCCAGTTTTATTTTCTTCCCATACAATTAACCCCTTATATGCTTCCTGTGTGTAGATAGTAAGTCCTCACTTAATGCCATTAATAGGTTCTGTGACTTTATTTGAAATGACATAAAATAAAACCAGTTTACCATGGGCTAATTGATACAAAAAAGAGTTAATTTCCTAAACATCTCATCGATGTTACAAAAAAGATAATGTTCAACAAAAGGATGTTATTTGAGGACTATTTGTATTTAATATACAAATACACATATGTGTGTGCATGTGCACATACATAAATATTTATATACATTTGTTTTTTCCAACATAATATATGTGGGTGTTGGTGTGTGTCCCTTACATTTATGTTACATGGGTCAATTTATCTATTCTTATGCCATTACCACACTGCATTATTTTATTTTGAGGTTTTAGTATTTTTTTTCATCTTCAAGAATATGTTGGCAAGCCATGGCTTTTGGCCTACCATAAGTTTTGTAACTTTCTTGTTAAAGATTATATTTTTCAGCAATTGCTCTGCTGATTCATCCCTTCCCACATCCTCCTTTTACTACCTGGTATTGACACTCCGTCATAAAGAGTGTGGTCTGTGTTCTTTTCCCTTGAATCTGGGTGGCTCTGTCACTGTGCCAGGAATGATACATGTCTTCAAGGCTGAGTCATAAAAACTGTTAAAGCTTCCACATGACTATTCTATGACACACACCTTGGGAGTCCTGAGTAGCCATATTTAATGTCTAGTTTCCCTAAAGCAACCATGTTGGAGTGATCACACGGGAAGGATATTTAAAGATAAAGAAAGATGCCCAAGAAGCCCCAGCTATTCTAACATCAACTGTTCCAGCCCTTAACTTAGGTGCGAAACATATAAGAAAGCAAATCTTCAAATGATTCTAACCCCTCCTTCAAACATCTCCAAATGCTTAAATGTTTCATCGAGCAGAAACTAGAAGTTCCCACTGAGTTTACCCCAAATTGTAGATTCCTGAGTTAGCTAGATATTGCTGTCATCTTAAGGCACTGAGTTCTTATGTGGTTTGTCATGTAGCCATAGTAATGGAGCAGTACATGTCCCACACACCCACCGCACACCACCCATAATTGTTATAACTTTAATACTAACTGCATTGAATCTATAGCTTAATTTGGTGGAGAACTGGCATCTGATTGAAATTGGTAGAGATTTCAAATCCATGAATATATTATGCATTTTTATTTATTGGAACTTTTAGAGCTCTTTCAATAAAGTTTTAAAATTCCTCTACAGAAATCTCATAATATTTTTAGTTTATTTTTCCTGAATATCTTATATTTTATGTTATTATATATAGAACCTTATTTTGTTTTTTCTGTCTACTTATTGCTGGTATATAGACATATAATTGTCTTTTTAATATTGATTTTGTATCTTGTTAAATTCTTATTAATTCTAAAAAGTTACTATTAATCACTTGAGTTTTCTACAGAAAAATTTTCTTCACATATTTCTGAATGTTAACAATTTATTTCTTTTCTAAGTCTTATATATGTTAGCATCCTTTATTGATTGTAAAATGCTATAGATTACAAAATGCCCAAAATACATTTCACATATAAGCAAAAGTAAAAAAAATATCCCTTAACTTAAAAATAGTATTTTTATTCTTGCGTTGCTTGGCAGACTTGGACCTTTACCCTAATGTTAAAAGGAAGTGGTGGGAGGGGCACCATGGTTTTATTCATGTTAGGAATGCTTTCATTTCCACCTGTTTAACAGGTTTTGGAAATGCACTTCTGTTCTTGAACTTGATTGAATGCTTTTTCCTGATGCGATGAATTATGTTAATTCATTTTTAATGATAAACTGAATTTGCATTTCTAATATAAACCTGACTTAATCATTAGATATATTTTTATCCATTACTGGATTCAGTTTGCTAATATACATTTTAGGATATTTACATCTATTTTTTTGCATAAGATTGCTGTTTACTTTTCCTTTCTTATACTATTGTTTAAAATTTTGGTATTAAATTTAATGTAGGATATTTGCATCTATGTTTATGAGCAATACTGGTCTTTAATTTTTCTCTCTCATTCTGTCCTTTTAAGGTTTTGGTATAAAAATTAACTTTGGCTTATAAAACGGAATGCAATTATTTCCTCTTTTACTCTGTAATCTGGAATATTTTGTGAGATATTAAGATTCATTTGTTTTTTTGAAAACAAAGTTATTTGAGCCTGTAATTTTATTGGTGAAAAGGTTTTTGAAATACTGACTTAACTAGTTAATGGCTGTCATTAATCCTAGATGGGTTTTCTGTATCTTTTCCAATAAATTTTGTTGTATTTTTAAAAGAATATATCTATTTCATCTAAGTTTTCAAATGTTTAACATAAAGTTGTTCAGAATATCTACTCATCTTTCATATAACTGCTAAGTGTGTAGTTATGTCTCTTTCATTTATAATACAGAGTGAGTTAAGAGTAGTTTTACAGTTACTTACAAGAAAGATAACACAGTAATTAATAAATAATAAAACAAGATTAAACTTTTTGTTTCACGTACTCATAACTGCAAACCTACTTCTGCCCCACCCTATATTTACTCACTTTCTGTTACACTAAAGAAAAGAAACACAAAATTTTGATTTATCAGAACCTCCTGGATATATTTTTTGTTAATATAAGAAACTCATGTCCCGGCTGGTGTGGCTCAGTGGATAGAGTGCCAGCCTCTGAATCAAAGGGTCACTAGTTGGATTCCCAGTCAGGGCACCTGCCTGGGTTGTGGGCCAGGTCCCCAGTGGGGGGCTCTCAAGAGGCAACTACACATTGATGTTTCTCTCCCTCCCTTTCCCTCTCTAAAAATAAATAAATAAAATATTTAAAAAATGCAATTCAGTTGGTCAATAAATATGTACTAGGGTTGATGTATCATGATAACATCAACTTTCTTTTAAAAATAAATGCCTAGATTTTTTTTTCTGGAGTACCAAAATAATGAGCATTGGAAGACTAGAGAATTATGGAAATACAAATTCTGACTTTGTAAAATTTTGAGGTGCTTTTTTGACTAGCTATTCTAACAAATACATTTCCTCTTTTATGTACCTTCTTCAGTGTGGAACATGCTTTCAAATTTTGGAATTATCTCAGGCATGTTGAAAGGTTGGCAAGTCAGCCTGGCAGTACTAAGGCTGATGTTCTCATTTGATGTGAGTACAACATCCAAGTACATTTGACTGGCTTCATATAAAGTTAAATAATCTTTCTTCATGTTGTCTTGACAGTTTCTCTCAAGATTAGCAAGGTCAAAATTCAAGTGCTCAGAAAGGGAGAAAAAGAGAAAGAAAACTAAGGGAATTTTTTTAGCACTTACAGCTATTCTTACATTTATGAGTCTCTGTTTATCCCTTCTTTATTGTAGATGCTAATGCCAGCAAATCTCCTCTCTATTACTAATGGTTAGAAAGAATTTGAAAATCAAAACAGCTAAAATGCAAAAGAAAATTTTATAATTGAAGATAGAAAACTTTGACCTCTCTAAATATTTTCTTTCTGATAAAAACTGAATTAATACAAATATAAATTTAATTAAAATATAATTTATGTTCTTCAGAAGTTGTTAATATTTCAGATATTCTGGAGAGTGGCTTTTTTAAAAAAGATTTTATTTATTTATCTTTAGAAGGGAAGGGAAGGAGACAGGGAGAGAAATAACAATGTATGGTTGCCTCTCGTATGTTCCCTGCTGGGAACTGGCCTGCAACCCAGGTATGTGCCCTGACTGGGAATTGAACCACGATTGTTTGGTTCACAGGCCCACGCTCAATCCACTGAGCCATACCAGCCAGGACTGAGAGTAGCTTTTTATAAAGGATCCACTCTCCAGAAACCTGAGAAAAGTTACTATATTTAAGATAAATATTAGAGTAACTATTTTATGTTAAATAATCTGTAACATTTGCAGGAACTAAAAAAAACAACAAAGATATTTTTCTTGACTTCAAGTAACTTCCAGTCTAATATATTAGATTATTGGACAAATAAATAATGCTCTATCTAGAACATACAAAATGAGCTCTAAGGGCATTAGATGAGGGAAAGACTGTATTTCTTTAGAGGTAGAAGAATAAAGAAAGAGATCACAAATTTAGGCTTTAGAGTTAAGCTTTAAGGGAAAGTAGAACTTTGGATGCTGAGGATATGAAATATTTAAAAAATGGCAGTCTAGGCTAACAGCATAAGACACAAAAGACAAGGAATTCTGGGCTTATTTAGGGAACAGAAAGTACCATAAATTTAATACATTAGAAGATATTGAAAATCTTAAAAAGTGGGCTTCACCTGGCAAATTAATATATTTAGGCTACATTAAATGTCCTTGGGACAACCTGCAGAGATCTTTAGCAGAATGGTGAGATCCTCTAAGCTATTCTTCAGGAATTATTCTTTAGCATCATGTTCAAAGAATGACCTAGAAAATGCAGTAGCATGACACGCTCAGTACTGCAAAGACTGTGACACAATAGGAGTGAAGGAGGCATTCTTGAGGATTTCTACAGGGGCGGCAAGAACCTTAGGTTTTAGGAAGTGTCAGCTTGATCTTAATAGTGAAAAAGAATCAAGGGATCTCTTTAACTAGAGGTATAATAATGAGAGCATTTTAGAGGTTTGGGAGTGGATGCGCTGTATCCATCTCTCTATCTCGTGCTTCTACCCAGGGACAGCTCTGCCTTCTCTTTTGACTCCTTTCCTCCATCTCATTTTCCCTCTCTTTTGGTCTCAGGAAGATCTACAATCAGTTAAAGAATTTGTCCTTCCTATTTTCTCTCTTCTCAGCACATTAGAAAACTTCGCATTTGAGGACAAGATCAACAAAAAAGGAAATCTTCACAAATGAGATTTCATGGCATAGAGGAAAGTTAAAACTATTCCACTGAGTGAGACTGCCAAGGGGGAGGATGCAAACAGAAGAGAAAAGAAAGTCAAGGGCAGAGACTTAGGGGATGCTTATCTTTAGATAATGAGAGGAGGACATAAAGCCTGAGAAGGAGAAAGAAAGACAGATCAGAACCAGAGGACAAAAATGTAATGGAATAGAGAAGATAAGAGAGTTGCCAAAGGAGTTGTAGTGAACAAGAGTGATGGCCTAGACAGTGATAAGAGGACCACTTAGATAAAGCAGGCGAATTAAGAGTTGAGTTAGTGCTGCTGTGAAGTAGGGGTGGGAAACAAATTCTAGATTGCAACAAGCTAAGGAAGGGAGTGGATTTAGACTGAAGATGGGAAGACCAAAAATGGTTGGATAGAGAAACACAGAAACAAAACGTGTCAGAGAGAACAGAGACCAGGGAGAAATAAGAGAGGGACAACTAAGACACAGAGAGATTTTAGGTATGTCACTTGACCATCCAAAGCCTCAGTTTTCTTTTTCTCTCCCCGCTCAAATAGGGATGCTAAAAATACTTAAAGAGTTGGAGTGAGGACTAAATAACTTAAAAACTTACAGCAGTACTTGCCCATAGTCTTCACATATCACTACGTTGGAAAACATGGATGCTTTCTGTAGAATTTCTGGTAGAACAACATAGATGAGTACAGGTAGGGAATGAGGACCTTTAGAAATGAGGACCAAGTGAGTAAGGAGGTCAGATGGAAACAGAGGACCCTGAGATAGAATTTGAGAGAACACGAAAAGAGGAGAGAAGGGATTGGATAACAGATGAGACCTTATACTATTATGTATGTCAAAGAAATATATAATATTTGGGGAAAATCATCTATGAGAGTAAATGTTGGGTTTTTATAAGTCAGGTAGGCATAATACTGCCACCCTGTGAACTACAGGTAGTGCAGGGCTTATTTGGGGAAACTTCTCAGATTTCTTTCTTTCATCCTGGCTATTTTCTGGGAAGGGACTTGAATAAATTAATGAAAGAACCAGGTAACATCTGGCCTATCGTGTAAAAACAACATTAGAATCCCCTTCTAACGCACAGAAGAAAGGATCATAGAACCTCAGGGCCAGAGGGTGCTTGAAAAGTTTTGCAATAGAACCAACTAGCAGATAGTTAAATCCTGTATCCTTGGAGCAGGCGATTGGTTATATTTTGTTTGTTGGTCTGTGCTTTAAACTACCAGCAACAGAGACCTAACAGCTTTAGTCATAAGAAGGAAAGACCTAAAACTTCCATTTTTTTTAGTCAAAATTGTCTTTTTGTAACATACACCCATGGTCAAAGCTCTCCTATTTGGCACTCAACAGAGTATATGCAATATCTTGTCTTTGTCGTTGCCAATGTATTTCATATTTGAACATAGCTATTTTATTCTTTCTGTACCTTTACAAGGAGAGAGAGACAGGATGGTGAAACAGGGTTAGCTTGCTCCATCCCTCCTTCCCTTCCCTGAGATGTTTTTGAGTTACTGTATTGCTTTGATTACTTTGGACTTCAGTTTGTTTCCGTGCTCCCCAGAGATTGTTCCCAGGAGGAAGAGGATATAAGTAAGCAGTGCACAGGTTAGGTTCGATCAGCGTGAAGGGGAGACGAACTAGAATCTAAATTTGTATTTTTAACATAGAATTTGTCTGCTGACCAAGCAGAAACAGAGGGTCGACAGAAAGTTCATATGAGTGTCTGAACTGTCTTACCTGTGAAGTGGGAGTGACAGTACTCACTGCGCCTTGAGGTTGGTGGAAGGATTGAATGAGACAATAGCCACAGACTGACATCTTAGGGGTACTCGTTAAAGAGCACCTGTCATGGTTATTGTCATGATTATCAAGTGGAATCAGTAATAATGCTAATAAAATCTATTTTTTGTGCATGTGAAATAAATTTTAATTATTTTCGCAGTTGGTCAGTGAGGAGAACATGTGCATTGAAATTCTTTATACCTTTTATAGAGCCACTTTATTAGAACTACATTTTTTTTTTCATTTGAAAAGTAAATATCTGATGTATCATCAAGCATCGTGTTGATCTCTGTGTTCAGAATTTAAATCTGTGGGATATGTCACGTGGCTGTGTGCATTGGTATGCAGAAGGAAGTGGCAATTCTGTTTTCATGATAGCCTGTTTAAAATGGGCATGAAAGAATCTGTTATAACAAGGTTATATTGTATTGATTTGCCTTTCGAGTATTTATTTATTTATTTTATGTGCCATTTCTGAAAAATGAAAAGTGCTACAAAGATTCATGGCTATTTCCAGCTTCTGGGAGCTGAATAGATATGAGTCTATTTATGGGGTATTTATTTCCTAATATATGCAATGAAGTCGATTCCAAATGCTTTGACTTAGAAGCAGAATATAAATCTCTATAGGCACAAGTAGAGTTAAGGTTTCCACTAAACCTTTGCCTAAAATGCCCCAAAGCAAGTCATGAAAAATTCCTTTCCATGTACCAAATTAAATTGAACCTTATTGAAAAGCCAGTGATGAAGCAGGACCCATGGATGACGCTGTGTTTATCACAACATCCATCACCAACTTATATTTGATTTATGGAGGAAATACCTTATTTCTGCTGTTATAATGTACATTCTTTAAAGATCATATCACTGGCCTTTAGTGCTTTGCATATAAGCGAAGCTGCGGAGGGAGAGAACTCTTATTTGTCCCGCTCCTCTGATGTGCCAGGCACTGTTACGGGCGCTTTGACAACAGTTAGCATTTGTATAGTGCTTACTGCGAGCTGGGTGTTGTGTCCCAGGTGCCTCATGTATGTTATGCATTTGAGCCTCACAAAAACCATCTGACTAGATGTTATCTTCATCTTCCAGGTGGGGACACCCAGATCCGAGAGATTAAGTAATTGGTCAGACTTAGCCAGTTCATAAATGCTGAATCCAGGCCAAGAACTCAAGTTTGATGGAAAAGCCCATTTTTTTCATTATTCCCCCAATAGTTATTAATATCTTTTGATCTAGGAATGAATGCAGAAGTGAGAATTTTGGAAATACATCTTTTTCTGGATCTAAGACCATTGCTAAAACATAACTCTCACCTCTGAGAGAGAACAAATAAAAATATAATATACATTTATTCAATTAATACTTATTGCCAGTTTACTTTGTGCCAAGCATTTCACTAACAGCTGAAGACATAATGGTAAAATGATTGTCCCTGATCCCCACCGGCTCAGGGTCTTTAGGGGATTCAAGCAATAAAAAAAAAAAAAACCTTTGAAATGTAGCTACTATAGCACTTCACAGCTGGAGGGTACAAGGAGGTTATTAAAGACTTTCTAGAGTGGCTGACAGCCAAGCTGAGCTTACAGACCAGGGGCACTGAACCAAGAGAAGCAAGAAGGTAGGAGAAAAGAAAAAACAATATAAAACTTTTTTTAAACTCTTATTTCTGTCAAAAACTGTTTTTCAGCTCATTTATTTGCAGCCCATGGTAGCAGCTGGATGTGAGAAAACTCTTGGCAGAGAAGAG
>PVKM010006500.1:0-44074 GCA_004027735.1 Carollia perspicillata | reverse complement strand
TTGGATTTGTGTGACTTTTTCTCTCATCAGATTAGGGAAGTTTTCCATCATCACTTTTTTAAATAAGTTTTCTATCCCTTTTTCTTTTTCTTTTTCTTCTCCTTCTTGTATCCCTATTATTCAGATATTATTACGTTTCATATTGTCTTGTTTTTCTCTTAATCCCTATTTATTTTTTCTGAGCCTTTTTCTTTTCCTGCTCTTTCTGGGTGTCTTTTTCTATTTTGTCCTCCAGCTCACTGATCTGATCTTCTGCTTCATCGATCCTGCTTTTGATTCCTTCTACTGTGTTCTTCTGTTCAGATATTATGTCCTTCATTTCCTCTTGACCCTTGTTGATAGTTTCTATTTCCTTTTTCATATTGATATTGTTTGCAGTGAGTTCATTGTAGTTTCCTTGTAGTTTCTGGTAGTTGGTTGTAAGCTCATGGAGCTTCCTCATGACCATTGCTTTGAACTCAACATCTGATAGTTGAGTTGCCTCTATTACATTTAGCATTCTCTCTGAGGTTTCCTCCTTTGATTTCATTTGGGGATTGTTTCTTTGTCTTCCCATTGTTTGTGATACTCTTCTTATTAGCCTCCGCTTCTCAAATTGGTCTGTTCTGGCTCCCTGGGTTTATGGTGTGAGCTTCTGTGATAGATTGCCTGTAGGGTTCAGTTGTGACGTCTCCTCGGGTATCCTAGTGTTCACTGCTTCCACCTATTCTTTGCAATCAGTTGCAGGGGTAAGGCAAAATGGTATAAGACAGCAAAAGAGTATTCTATGTTATTTACAGTAGCAGCCAATAAAGAAGATATAGGAAATCCTTTGGCTATGTATAGTGTTAACCATATATACAACCCAATAAGTCACTTTTTAGAAATGGTGGAATGAAGGTAAGTCTCTGGTTGGGGAGGGAAGTATTGTGAGTTAGATCTAGAAAGCAGTGAGGTTGTGAGAGGTCAGATTCTATGGTAAGGTGAGAATATAGGAGAGTAAATAGGTGTAGTGAATGAGAGAAGAGTTAACTGCTATAGTAATAGAGTTCAGAAAACCGTGAAGTGGGCTAGGAATTCAAGGGGTGTTGTGTAGTATTTACAATAGTATGGGACAGCTGTTATTTGCAATAATATTAGAGCAACAATCATATGACAGAATCTTTGGAATCTCAATACCAAGAATAAGGAGTGTCAGACCTTTAGTAGTGTGCTAATGGAACACAGGTGAAAGGAAAGACAGTAAATTAACAATACACTATGACTGAGAGAACAGGGGAAACCTTTCATTCGATACAATATGCCCAGCCAAACAAAGAAGACTAAACAGAAGGAAGAGGAATACCAAAATATTAGTCAAATAAAAGATATAAGAATAAGGTAGAAATAATAATGCAGATATGCAGTATCTTACATGTTCCTTGTAATAGCAAAGTGAAATGTATCTGTCTCAACTGTTAGAATGCCCCCTCTTTGGGACCAACTCTGGTCTTTTCACAGTTCTGGTTTCCTTTGTCTCATTTGTGGGTATTTTTTTTTAAAGCAGACTAAGGAAGGTAGAAGAGATAAAATTGGGAAGAAAGCAAGAAGGAATAAAACAAGAAAGAAGGAAAAAGAGGTAAAAAGCATTGAGACATAAAAAATAAAAATTAAAATGTATAAAATTTCTTTGGAAAAATCAAACAAATGAACAAACACACACCAGGGAAAACAAAGAAAAATAAGCACAAACAGAAAAAAGAATACAAATTAAAATTAAAATAAAAAAAAAGAAAAGAAACTCTCTTGCTGGTTTCAAACTGATGAGACCATTTTTTCTGTTCTTGCTGGCTGCAGCAGACTGACAGGCAGGTTTATAGATGTGTCCTCTGGGTCCCCAGGTCTCCCAGTCTCCATCCACCAGCACAGCCCCCTGAGTTTATCGGAGCAGTCTTCTGGTCTCTAGGAGCGTGACCCCGCAGGGTCTGGGTTTATCGGAGCCATCTGCTTTCTCTGGCTGCCCGGGTTTATCGCGCCCTCTCAAGTTTTCTCGCCACACGCGTGCTACCGCTCTGTGTTTATTAGCGCCCTCACACTGTCTCTTGCTGCTGTGGGGGCCTGTTCTGGATTTACCACATGCAGGCTCCCAGTCCCCCATGGTGCACTCTCTCTCTCTGGATCCCAGCGTGGTCCCCGCGTGCTCTGCAAATCTCTCCCCCTGGGGTTGCAGAAGTGCCCAGCAGGGCCTCCTCTAGTCACAATACTCAAGTGCACATTCTTTTCAGGTCTCTGCATGGGTGCTCACAGCCCCTGTGTGTTTGCAGCTCAATTCTTGAGATTGCTCTCTAAAATTTCAAGCATCCAGGCTTTCCCCCAGGTGTTGCTCAAACCCTGCCTAGCAGGGGAGGGAGCGCAGACCCAGCTCCCTGAGGTCAGCCCAATGGGCTACAGGCTGGGGGTGCAGCCTCCTTGCTCCCTGAGCTGATCTCTAGGTCTCTATTGTCCCAAAGTAGTCTCCATACTGTCTGCTTTTTCAATGTCTGCTCCAATTTTTGATCTCCTATCTTCGTATATGTTGTAGTACTGTTGGCTGTCTGCTCTGTTCCTCCGTAGATCCGCCTGGTTTCTCTTCTGTGTGTAGGAGGAAGTGGAATCTGCTCCCTTTTATCAAGCTACCATCTTCTCCCCCACAAAAAGATTAATTTTAATATTTAAATTATTATGCATGAGTTCACAAAAATATCTTCCCTTCATTACATCTCTTCATGAATTAGCTATACCATTTTGAGAAAAGTAGATTGTTAATTTGCTGTATTTTGACATTTATAATGCATACTTTTTGCCCAAATTTTTTAGGGAGAAGTAAGGATGTGTATTATACATGGGTAGTGTTAATTCTGTATCTATATAAATATCTGCTTCTTTTAGTCATACTTATGTGTTAAAAGTGTAACTCTAGAAAACAATAATGATATCCATTTGCAAAATAATACCCTGGAATATGATAACCAGTTTTATGTATATGTATATGTATATGTATATGTATATGTATATGTATATGATATGCATATGCATATGTATAGGTATATGTGTGTGTGTGTGTGTGTGTGTGTGTATTTGATTAAAAATTAAAACAGCCCTGGCTGGTGTAGCTCAGTAGATTGAGTGTGGGCTATGAACCAAAAGGTCACCAGTTTGATTCCCAGTCAGGGCACATGCCTGGGTTGCAGGCCAGGTCCCCAGTGGGGGCCACATGAGAGGCAGCCACACATTGTTCCCCTCTCTCTTTCTCCCTCCCTTTATTTGTCTCTAAAAATAAATAAATCATATCTTTAAAAAACAAAATTTTTTTTCCTGAAAGTTTGGGCCAAAACCATGGGTGCACATTATACTTGACAAAATATAGCATTTTCTGGTAGAGTTTTTATAATGTGACTGCCTTTATTTAGAAGATCCCAACTTCTATGAACTATGTGTATTAAATAGTCAAGTAGCAGCAATAAATGCATAATAGTATTCTTTATCACATTATATGATTCATGCTGATTAATTCAATATCTAATTTAAATTTAATAAACAAATTAGATTTTTAATTTAATTTTTAAGTTAAAATTTTTTCTAGCATCTAGACAATCTGTCCTTGTATATCAAAGTTCAATTTACACAGTTTAAATTCACAAGTGTTACAAATTGTTTCAAAGTATTCTTATATATGTAAAGTTTCCCCTTTGGAAATATATGGTCTAGATAAGATGATGTTGCTAATGAAGTACGGCTTCATTTGAACTTCATTTACATAAACCATTTCAAAGAACTGAGCTTTGTAAAAATACAGGGATTTTCTAAACACTTCAGAATAATTCACAAGTCCTATTACTATTTCCCTATTTATGCTCCTGTGTTCATTTTCTAAAATTTATTTTTAACACTAAAATTATCACCTAAAATTAACACTAAAATTAAACCTAAAATTATCATTTTTTCTATGAATTCTTAATCATTAGTGTCTCAAGAGGTTTTACATTTATTAATACTTATTTGCAACGAAAAAGTTTTATTTTGTATTTCAAAGTGTTCTAATTTCTTTCAGGACTCATGTTAGCTCTAGACAATTCAAATAAGGATATTTTTTAAATCAATGTTACTGATTACATCAGGATTTAAATAATGTGCAAAGTTTGATTTTTCTAGAAAAAATCCACATACATATAATTTTTTAAAATACAGCTAAAGTTTATTTGTAAACCCTGTACTTCACTGATTTATGTGTATACATGTTATTTCTCAGCAACTTGTTTTGTGCTCTGTACTGTTATATTCTTGTATGAATAAAAATATTTATGAAAGCCTTCCTTTGAGGGTTTCACTCAATTTGATGAGGAATTCATAAATGAATATATAAAGGTGTAATAGACATATGTGAAATTAGACTTACACTCAGTTGCTATGGGCACACAGAAAGAATATCTGATTCTTCACAGTAGATTTCTAGGTAGCTTCAGAGAAAGTACCCTGTGATTTGGATATTCAAGAATAAGTTGGAGTTTAACATGTAAAGAAGATGCTAAATGAAGTCCCAATGGAGAAAAAGTAATAACAAATGGGCAGAAACATGTGGAAGACCTTATCTATTTTATGAACAACAAGAGATATGGATTGTCTGGCTTACAACAAAATAGTTGGTCAAACATTATGGTAGGAAGAGTCATAGAGTTTTATTTCAGATGTAATGCTAAAGAATTTGCATTACATAGGAAATGTAAAACCTAACAGATTTTACATCAAGAAGAAAAATCACCAGATTTTTCTCCTGGGAAAATCAGTCTGGATATGAGTACAAATGGCTTAGAATGAGTAAAAGAAACAAAGTTATGTACATAATTACAGAAATCTGTACAAAAAAGAGGATGACTAGAAACAGTAGGTGGTAATGAGAATATTAGGCTTTTAATAGACTTGGGAAGATATTTTGTAAATTGAAACTATTCATAAGAAAGGTTGTTCTTAGGTTATTACATAAATGGAAAGTTACATTATTACTATTACTATTACTATTACTATTACTATTACTATTATTTATTAAGAGGGAAAAGTGGGGACAGAGGATGAGAGAAACATTGATGTTGGAAACATCAATCAGCTGCCTCTTGCTCTCATGCCAACCTGGGACCAAAACAGCAACCCAGACATGTTCCCTGACCAGGAATTGAACCCAGGACCTTTCAGTTTACAGGATGCTGGTCCAATCAACTGAGCCACATAGGCCAGGGCTACATTTAATTCTTGGTATAGCTAACACAGAGACACATATTTTGGCAAGAATTTTATAGGTTATTAAAATACCATCTCAAGTTCTTCTCTAAACATCCATAATATAATAAGAGAATGAATAAGAAAAAAAGTCTCATCTGGTGAGACAATGTTCTGTTGCAACTTTGTTTTACTTTTTATATACATAATAGCTCTTGCTATTTTAAGATATTCATATCCATCCACATTAGACATCTTTTTATCCCATGCTCAATTGCAAACATCTAAATTTATATTTCATCTAATAATTTAGATATTAGATAAATCAGATAAATTAGATGAATCAGATATTGGACCAATAAAAATATTAATTCAATAGCTATTCCAAGTGACCTGCTGTAAGTTACTTACAATTTCTTTATTTGTCCTGTCTTCAAATGAAATGATTAAATTTACTATGATAAAAGGGAAGGAGTAAATGGTTTTTCCTTTAGATGTAGACTGGCTAGAGGTGATGGGGAACTGCTTATAGCTTAAGTTTTCTCTGTTGAGCAGTTAATGGATGATGGCATCATTAACTCAGAGATTAAATAAAAGATAATTGCTCTGAGAGCAAACAAGTTATTTAGAGATTTATTCTGAAATTGTGAGAAGCATGAAAGACATGTATTTAAGTTGTTTAATAGACAATTGTGTAGATAGGTAGTTCTTATAGATGTGCATTTTAAGATAGTTTTACATTTATTTCTATGACTAGTCTACAAAGATGCAATCAACACTGAGAGAGAATGGTGGCTAAGACAAATATGCAGAATCCAGGAACAAAAATATTGGGAGTGAAACCATACACAGAAAGGACACATTTGAAGAGGATGTATATATAAGTCAGTTAAAGGAACTAAGAATACACTGGTCAGAGAAGTGGGAGTAAATTTTAAAAAAGAAAAAATCATTAAAAACAAGGATAAAAATAATTTAGTAAATGTTTATTGATCTGGGTAATACTGAAAATCAAAGATTTAGTACTACTTTTCCAAAGAAAGTGATGATTGTGTGCATAATAAGTTTATTTCTCTATTTCGTGACATCATAATTAGCACATATTTGTTTAATGGGATTTATATGCAAAATTATTGAGTGGTAGTAAATTGAAGGCTATATGAATCTATAACACTCTTAATTAATGAGAAAACATTTTAACCATCTAATAACTAACAGCCTGTTTATAATAAAAAAGTACATGTCACATATTAGTTTTTTCACCAGTAATCAAACCTGAAATAATGAAATATTATTATGGTTATAATTTTTATAAATCAAAAAATAAATGCAATAAGCAGGATTACTGGAATCAAAATGAGGAGCTCTGTGGCATTTGATTAACTGCCAGGAAATAACTGATTTTTTCAGTAATCAAAATTAAAAAGGCAATCAGGAGGGTTTATAATATGTACCACCATGGGTTCTGTGATATGTGTTATTCATAATTTAACATACTCATGGATAATTAGCATTGTGAATACTCAGCATAAATTAATAGTTTATAAGTGAAAATGTACAAACATGCTACAGGTATAAAGGGTCCCAAGACTATCATAAAAAAGGTGATTTTTAAAAATAGCACACATGTTATATTTGATATTGTCAAAAGAGTGAGTCAAAAAGATCATTTCAAACCTGTAATGTTTTGTGTTGGAGGACAACACTATTAAAGAAAGGAAATTAGAGTGCTCTTGAACTCTTCCAAGTGTTTCTTCGAGACAGGAAATAAGAAAAATGCATACTTGGAACAAATGAAGTTACTGAACAAAGCTTTCCCCGACCCCACAAAAAGTAAAATCCCCTTTGGATGAATGTTTACTTCAGGCAGTTTTCTTTTTGTGTAGTTCTGATATTCTAAAATTCATGATTTTGAAACAAATCGCACCTAATTACAAAATTCACTACTGTAGAACTAAACCCTTAATGAGAAAAGTACCAAAATGATATTAAAGGTTCAAGTTCCAGTAATTTTAAATGTCTTCTGCCTATATAACTTGAATATGGAAACTTATTCCTTAAAAGATAGTTTTCTCTTATTACTTAGTTTATTAGACAAAATAAAATGTCTAATATTTTAATGCCACTTGAGCTATTTTTCAATCAAACTATGATTTGATTTTAAAATCTGAATTTTTAATAATGTTTTTAATGCAAGACCTCTATTTACTGTTTATAATGCATAAAATCAGGGAAACACAGCTTAAATTTGATTCATCTCACTGTCATTAGAGATGGGATAATAATTATTAACTTGCTGTTTGAACAAAATGATTTCTGAAGTTACTGGCAAACTGAGTATATGTAATTCATCAGACTTTTCAAGCATTCTTGTCAGTATGCTATAGTTCCTTATCATTCTCAACACAGGTAATAATTAGAAACAATTAATTTTTAGATATATTTTATTGATTATACTATTACAGTTGTCCCATTTTTTTCTCTCCTTTATCTCCCTTCACACTGCAATCTCTCCATCCAACATCACTCCTGACCCTTAGTTCATGTCCATGGATGTACAAAGAAGACAAGTTCTTTGGTTTCTCCATTTCTCATGCTGTTCTTAACCTCCCCCTATCTATTTTGTACCTACTAATTATGCTTCTTATTCCCTGTATCTTTCCCTCCATAATCCCCCTCCCCTCCCTGCTGATAGCCCTTCATGTGATCTCCATTTCTGTGATTCTGTTCCTGTTCTCATTTTTTGTTTTTTAGGTTCATTTGTTGATAGTTGTGAGTTTGTTGTCATTTTACTGTTCATATTTTTTTATTTTCTTCTCTTTCTTAGATAAGTCCCTTTAACATTTCATATAATAAGGGCTTGGTGATGACATCTTATGTGGGAAGTACTTTATCTCCCCCTTCCATTCGAAATGAAAGCTTTGCTGGAGAGAGTAATTGCAGGGAACTGTTCCACATGTCATGGGAAATGTAGGCCAGCCCCCAATCAGAAAGGCCAATGAGGAGCAAGATCTGACACATAGGACTCATGCCCATGGATAGGTTCTCCCATGGGGAATCAGGCCTGCATTATACCTAGGCTGCTATAAGACTTGCTTTTGCTAAAACTCCCTCACCCTGGATTGAGGCAGCAAATGTTTACTGCATATCTCTAAAGTAACTTCTTAAAATCTGTGCAAAACTTCCCAAGTATGGAGTGTAACCAGTTCAACCACTTTTCCCCTTGACATCCCCTGTAACATCCTTCTCTTTGAAGTAATTAGGAACGTTCTTTCCTTTGTTATCTGTAAAGGGTAATCACCTATATAGAAACTGTGCATAGTAAATGAGGACTGTCCTCAATATAATGTGCCCAGAAAAGCAATAAAAGTCTGTCCAGGCAGGGGTTGGGACCCTCTCTCTCACTAAGAGAGCGACCATGCCGTCCTTTTTTTCCACAGGACTTCTGTAGTCTGTGTGAATTTGTCTCTCACAGCCACAACACATGGATCCTGCCAGCCAGGGTCCACATCAAGTAATCTTGGATGTAGGTCCTTGTCTTTCATGACTTGCAATACTTCTGTCCAGCTCCTTCTTGCCTGTAAGGTTTCCTTTGAGAAATCAGCTGATAGTCTTATAGAAACTCCTTTGTAGGTAACTGTCTCCTTTTCTCTTGCTGCTTTTAAGATTCTCTCCTTATCTTTAATCATGGGTAATGTAATTATGATGTGCCTTGGTGTGTTCGTCCTTGGGTCCAACTTCTTTGGGACTCTCTGGGCTTCCTGGACTTGCATGTCTATTTCCTTTGCCAGATTGGGGAAATTTCCCTTTATTATTTGTTCAAATAAGTTTTCAATTCCCTGCTTTTCCTCTGCTCCTTCCAGCACCCCTGTGATTCTGATGTTAGTGAATTTAAAGTTGTCCCAAATGTTCCTAAGCCTCTCTTAATTCTTTGAATTCTTTCTCTGTTCTGTTCCAGTTAGATGTTTATTTCTTGTTTTTGTTCCTTATTATTGATTTGAGTCCTAGTTTTCTTCTCTTCACTGTTGTTTCCCTGTATATTTTTCTGTATTTCACTTTGCATAGCCTTCACTTCTCATAGTTTTCACTTCTTCCTTTATTTTACAACCACACTCAACCATTTCTGTGAGCATCTTGATTACCAGTGTCTCGAACTCTGCATGTGATAGGTTTCTATCTCCTCATTGCTTAGTTCTTTCTCTGGAATTTTCATCTGTTCTTTTATTTAGGCCATATTCATTTGTCTTGGCATACCTGTTACATTGTAAGGGAGGGAGCCTTAGGCATTTTCCAGGGTGGTGTTCTCGCATTGTCTGTGGGGCAGTGTCAGAGAGGGAACAATACTGCTTGCTAGTTTACTTGACTCTGGCCCCACTTTCTGACACTTCCCTCTCTTCCCACAAGTGGAGTGTGCCCTTTCAGGTACTGATTCTTGGGTGGGTGAGCTGGTGTGCAGTTCTAGGATCCTGTGGTCCTCTCTAATGGACTCTCCTGTGAGACTGGGAGTTTCTCCCACTGCTGCAACCGCTGTAGGTTTTCACAGTCAGAGGTTTTTTAGGCTTTAATTTCCCACGCTGGGGCTCTGGGTTGCATGGTGTCTCTCACTCCCCAGTTGTTCTCAGCTTACCCACACACAAATGTAAGGTATTCTGGTCTGCCAGCCACTGCATTACTGGACACCCTCTGCATCACACTGCTACCTGGCTCTGCCCCTCCTAACAGTCTGGATGAATGTTTCTTCTTTAACTCTTTTGTTGTCAGACTTCTATATAATTTGATTTTCTGGCAGTCCTGGTTGTTTTTTGTTTTTAAATTGGTTGTTATCCTTCTATTGGTTGTGCAAGAATGTGAAGCATATATACCTACACCTCCATCTTGGTCAGAATGCCAGAAACAACTAATTTTTCAAAAGCCTCTATATGTTTATATATTCTCTTTCCATCTCACTTGCTGGATTACCAAAAGGCCAGTCTGGATTGATTTCAGTCTTTGGGACATTAATATTGAAGTTTTTGTGTGTTGGCACATGAAAAAGCAAAACGTATTCTTTGACCTACAACACAGCGTATGCTTTGGAATGTACACAGAGGTCCTCAGAACAGTGACTTTAGGGGGACTGAAGCTATAGCAGCAGGAATGCCAGCATAACAAACTTGATGAGCTATCCTTAAAACTCGACACCAGCAAGCCAGGCTTATTGTATCTGAAATAGAACTTATACTGGAAGAAGCTATTCCCATGTGAAGTTTTCAAATGTTAGAATGAAACAAAAACATCCCTGGAGCACAAAATACTACCTAGATAAATATGTTTATTGGTATTTTTCATGTCGTTTAGAAGATGAATGTAATGAATAGTATTTGCTCCTAATATATATTTGCATGTGTATATGTTGGTACATATATGTGAGTATATACATACATACATACATTCCAGACAAAATCTAACCAGCTGTTGTTTCACTATCTCATAGTTTATCATTTATTTATGGCAAATGGTTTACATCCATCTGTCCATCAGGAGAATTTTCTTAATTAAACATGAGCATTTGACTGTAACATTTTCCCCATTGCCTTTGTGTTAAAAAACTATCTACCCAAACCCTCTTTTCTTAATAGCTCATGTTCTATTTTTTAAAGAGATTCTATGATTATCACCTATGTGCCCAAATTCCTACTACTCAATTTTCCAGGCAATTATGATTTTTGAAGCCATTTTTAAAATTTTACAAAAAGTATCATTTAACTTTAATATAGAATTTAGGTTTAAATTTCATGATAAAACAGCCATGGTAAACTCTGAAAATAGCATATAATCCTGCACCAGCCTCCACCTCTATGGCTTAATTCAGTCAGCTGTGAACATAAACTTCAAAGGCATGGGGAAAACTTGGAAACTGTTTAGATAGTGATGGAAACAAGGAGTTTTAGATCTGGAGTGGTACATGTGGAATCAATGCTACCTCCTAAATGCATGGAGGAAAAGAAGATAACTGATTGCAAAAATACATAAAGTGAAGCTTTTTAAAGGAAGAATTATTTATTGTATCCAAAAGGAAGGTAAAAGAGTGCCTTACAGTTACAAATATGTAAATAAAAATAAAACAGAAGGATGACTTTGCCATACACCTTACACACAAACACACACACAATCACACATAATGACACATTATCACATGTAACAGCAATATATGTCCCATCCTATCCAATTAAGACAAATAGTACAATATTATGTTGTAAATTGACACATAATCAAAACTCAATGATGTCAGCTGTTGTTCAGACTATCTGAAAAAGTTATAAATGCTGAAATCTTTATATTTTAGTGGTAAAAAAGATTAGCTAATATTTGTATAGCATATTTTAGATTTCAAAGTACATTTTATGTCTCTCATTAATTAATATGACAATCCTATGAGATAGATATTTACATGCATTTGCTATATGTGGAAAATAAAGATCAGAGAAGCTATAATTAACAAAAATTCCAGTCAGTAGTTAATGCCCTTGGTGCTAGTACTGTTGGTGTAATGTTGCAAGAGAAACACATAACAAAAACTTATCTTAAGAAAGGTTGGGTTTTAGAAAGTTTTTTCTTATAAACTGATCATTAAAAGTTTAAGTTTTTGAATAGTAAGCTTCAGTTCTTTGGGGAATACATGCAAGTACACATAGATATTTTATAGCAAATTAGTGTTGCCAGACAAAGGGAACATGGGGTTGGGCACAATCAGGCTTATAAGCAAATTTAGATTTAACATTGTATTCTTGGGTCTCATTCCCCATATTTATTTACCTTCATTGAACTGAAGCTATGCCATCTGTAAATAATGGGAAATATCTATTTCAAAGGGCTAATGTTAGGCTTAAATGAGATTATCAGTGTAAATTCTTTCTGCCAGCCCTTCCACAAATGCCCTTCTGTTGTTTCGTATACTTCCTCACAAATCTTCAGTCCCAAATGGACAGGGTTAGGATTTGATTTAGAGTTACTATTAGAAATAGAGTTAGGTCTAGTATTATAGCTGAAGATTAAGAAATCTTTATTTTCTCCTGTTAATAATTAGAATACGCAATTAGTATGTATTTTTGTGAGTGACATATAAAATAAAATTTATAGGCCTCTAATAATAACTAACACATCAAAGTTGTTAAAAATATTATTTTGAATATTGTTAGATTTGCTAATGTAGAGACACTGTCTAGTGCCAAAAATATAGTGTGAAGGCTTTTCCTCAGAACTCATTCACTAAAATGTCAGCTATAAAATATTATTTCTCCACTGTTATTGTAGGAGGAGCCAAGTGTGTTGGATGAGGGTTTATCTTAAATCACATGTAAGTGAATGAGTAATATTTTCCCATATCCAAATAAGCTGCAGAAGTCATTCCAATGCTACAGCTATTGTGCTACTATTATTATATAGGCAATAGTGTACTATAAAATAACAAATTAATGAGAACCTGATTGCAATTTGTATATACCCTAAAATATCCTAGATTTAGATTATTTAAATTTTATTTCTATTATTTTAACACTATACATTTTCCAGTACCTATGGCCATGCTATAGATGAAGGCAAAAATTAACTAAACATCTATTATGAATTTAACATTATGTATTAGTATTAAATTCTCACTTTATCATGTATTTGTATTTTAAGTAATAAATGGACTTGATGATTGAACAGCTCAATCATGAGGTGTGCTTATTTCTTTCTTATGTCAGAGTTTTGGATGAGTGTGTACAATAGAGTATCAGCTCTCATTCAGGCTGCTCTTTAGGAAGTACCCCTTCCATCTCATGGTTCAGCAATCCCCTACTGCCTCATTATGAATAAATTAATTAGAAAAAAGGGGATCTCATATTAAAGCTATTTCAAATCGAATTTATTGGGGTGGCTTTGGTTAATAAAATTATATCATTTTCTGTTGTACAATTCTATATATATTGTTTGTTTGTTTGTTTCTTTCTTTCTTTTGAAAAGGGCACCTGCAAGTTTTCTAGGTGAGTAAATTTTTACATATCAGACAAAAGGTAAATAATTTTTTAAGTATAAAGAAAGGAAAGAAGGCTCAAATGGAATCTTCCACTTGGAGTCCACCCAAATTGGGCCCTGGGATTCTCAGATGGATATTGCAATGTATCCTGAGGACAGAACTGTGCTGCCAGACCAGGAGGAGTTTCTCTGAATGATGCCCAGGTGGTTCCTACACCCACAGCTGCTGTAATGTGGAGCAGCTGGGCCTCACCTCTCAGTAGATGCTCCAACAACAATAAATCAATAGATAATGCATGGAGGGGTGTCATGCATGTTGCCTTGAATAATAAGTATTCTATTCCCATCCTGGATCGAGTTCAGAAATAGGAGGCTGGGAAAGAAAAGGTAAGTCATGGCATCATAGCCACACCTCCAGCTCATCCTGCATACCTTGATCTAAATATATCAACTGTATATTGTATTGTGTGTTCACCACCCCAAGTCAAGTCTCATTTCATCACCATTTGTCCCCCTTATACCTTCTACCTCCCCCAACCCGCTTCCTCTCTGGTAATGTGCTGTTGTCTGTGTCTTTGAGGTTGTTTTTCATTTGTTTATTTGTTCGCTTATTTTGCTTAATTCCTTCAGCATTTTTACCGAGCATACAATCTCCCTTCCCTCTGACAGCTGTTTTGTATGGCCAGCCTGGAAGTGACCATACTCGAATTCTTCTGTAAAGAACTTAGTCACATGACTATACCTAGTGAATGGGATGCTGAGAAATATTTTCTACCTTCTTCTTCAAAGAAGGAGTACCTTGAGCTCTTATACTTAGGTAATTTATGGCAATAACCAGGATATGGACCCAGGTATATCTGACTCCAAATTCATGTAGTTTCTGAAGATTTGTATTTCTACTACTCTCTAGTGCAAAAATCTGTGTACTTTTTCTCCTTCTTTTCTATCTTGAGTTACTGAAGAAGCCAGAAAGAATAACTTTTTTGAATTCAATATCTTTAACTTCAAAAATTTATGCTGTAAACACCTATTTCAGATTTGATTTTCTAAGTGTGCAGAGTGGAATAGAAACAGGTCCACAATCTTCTATGTCAAATATTACCATGAGGGTTGCCTAAGCCCAAAAGGCGATGGAGCTCCTTTTTCCCTCAAGTAAATTCCAGCATGTCTTGAGAGCAGAAATGTAGATATTTTATATTTAAAATAAGCAGAATCCAGTAGTTAATTAAAAGTATAATATTGCTGAAGCCATAGAAATGCACTTCTCAGCTGCACTTCAAGAGAAGTTGCTGTGAGCACATAGCCAACAGAGAGCCCAGCTGACACCCATCTGGATTTATCACCACATGAAACACTAAAGTTACACATCCCTCAGGCTTCTCCAGTCAGGGAGTGAGCAGGGATGGGGGGCTAGTGAAGGCCCATCCTGCAGGCTCACAAAACTCCTCGAATGGGAAACTTTGGCTCAGGAACTCTCCATTATTATGGCCAATCTCTCTTAGGACTTCACCAGTATTAGAGACTCTTCTCCTATTTCACAGATGCTATGCCTGCCCTAGTGGGTGAAGCCTCTACTATCTATTCCTGCTCTCTTCCCTTTATTTTTTTCAAGCATTTCTCCCAATACATCTCTTGCTTGTCTACTCCTTTTTGAGCATCTACTTCTCAGAGGACTCAGATTAAGACCAAAAAGTCAGTAAAATGCTCGAAACAGAAAACACTGAAACAATCCCACTAAAGTCTGAAACAAAACAGGTATAATTATATAACTGTTATCATTTACTGTTGTAAATAAAAGACTAGGCAAAAAGAAAAGAAAAAAATTTTAATTATAGTTATAAAAATGAAAAAGAGGTAAAAACAATTCTACTTTATATGATATATGCCTGAGAAACTAAAAGAATAATTAAAAAATACTGCAAGCAAAAAGAAAGTTTAAAAAGACTGCATAAAAGAAAATAGAAATAAATCAGTTGCTTGTACATATATATAAGCAATAATTAGATGATATAATCAAAGAAAGGTCCTGTATAAAAAACAATAAATATAATAAAACAACTATAAATTTAACAACACCTGTGCAAAACTTATATGAAAATAACTTCAAAATACCAGTAAAAGAAAACAAGAAATAAAAAATAAACAAAAGAAAAACACACTGTGTTCTAGGAGAGGAAAACTCTGGCCTCCAAATGTGAATTCTCCATAAGTTTATTTGCATAGTTGACATGTATCTAATAAGATGCCAAAATTTGTATAACCATCTAGGCCAGTGGCTATAAAGTTAATATGGAGAAATAAATACAGTGAAGAAATATATTGATAAAAAGAGTAATGATAATCATTAGTCTTACTAGAGATAAAAATTCAAGGTATGTCAGGAAAAAGTCCAGCCATTGTTAATAAAATGAGAATGATTTGTGTGACACCAATGTAACCTAGCACATGTGAATGATGACAACTTCACCATATTCCTCACTAGGGGCAGTAGATGCCCTTGAGTGAGCATGTATACTGTGTGGCCATCACATGCAAAAGCACTGAGCAAGTAGAATAATGAATCTGCATCAAATTCCAGGTCAAGCTTGAACATTCCTCCACAGAAACTATCCAGATGATTCAGAGGCTGCCGTTATGGGCAACTGGTGATTGGCAGCTTTATCACGACATAGTACCCACTCATGTATCATGTCTTGTGCAGTTGTTTTTGGCAAAACGTCAAATCACCCAGGTGACTCAATACCCCCTACAGCCCATATTTGGCACTCTGTGACTCTGGCTTTTCCCGAAACTCAAATCACCTTTGAAAGAGAAGAGATTTCAGATGGTTAATGAGATTCAGGAAAATATGACAGGACAGCTAATTGGTGGCTAGGAGAACTATGTGAGGTCCTCTGGTGCTTACTTTGAAGGAGACTGAGGTATCACTATCCTATGTAAATGTTTCTTGTATCATATCTCCTTCAATAAATGCCTCTATTTTTCATAGTAAATGAATGAACATTATTTCGGACAGACCTTGGTATGACAATTGTGTGTGCAGTTGTGCTGATAAAAATCAGACAAACTAAAAGCAAATTTTAAAAAGAAGGCAAAATGGGATAGTGTGACATACAGAAAGGGTTCCCACATTGCAAAGTTCTGATTTGCTGCCTGCTTTCATTCTAACTTACCCTGTATCTATTAGAGATTTCCAGAAGGCATCCTAACTGACTTCCATATTGCTAATTGCAGAAAACTTAACAAATTTATTTCTCTTAGAGACACTATATCCTCCCCCTTCCTTAAATTAGAGATAAATTCTTGGCTCTAGTAAATATTCTGCCAGAAGTTTAAAAGCTCTAAGGTATTAAAATGCAGTTAGAAAAAGAAAGGAAAAAAGAGCTAAAATTAAAATGCCTTGTCTATACAAAAAATTAGAAAAGCAAAGGGGATAAAATTGTGTGATTTTTATCCCCCTGAATATTTATTGATTAATGTGCATTCCATCCAGTTTAAGAGTTAAGATTGAGAAATTAGGGCCAATTACTGATTTGTGAAAGGAAGTAGCCAGATGCTGGTATCCATTGACCACAATGATTTTTTGAGGTTTAACCATGCTCTTGCATACTTGGGTTCTCCCACATAGAGCCTATAGGATTCTATTTCTGCTTTCTCTTATGCTTAGAAGACAATCATGATAAATTGTACCATATTGTCAGGTGGTTTCTGATGAAAACACATTTCCAGTAGAGACTGTAACACAACCTCTAAACTCATGCCCTGATAAAACACTTAGAAATGTACAATTGTCTCCTCTTCCTTCCCTCTTCCTTCTCTTTCATCTTTGTTAAAAATGAAAACAAAATAACAGAACAAAATGTGTGTGGTAACAATAATTTCTTTCTAGGCAAAGATTACAGTTTTGGTGATTTTATCTGTCTGTATCTATTTTATATATCTATCATCTCTGTTAATTATTTTTTGAATTATTCTACTTTAAAGTGGGAAATAAGGCTTTGAAAATTATGAATGGGATACATTGTGGCATTAAGGAAGCTACAGATTTCTTTAAAAAATAAATGGCACCTTTCCCTTTAAAATGGGCAGCTATACACTTATATAAAGTTCTCTGTAAGTATAACACAATGGTTGGCAAATTAGGAGGTTACTTTTATCAAAACAGCTGATTTATTTATTTATTTATTTATTTATTTATTTATAGTTACTTGAAGACACAGTCATTTTTTGTATTAAATGGATCACATGCCTGTTTACACATTAAACCTGTTACTTGGTCAAAGTGAACAAAATCGGTTCTCCTAAAGAAAAAATACAATGATATGCCACTTTTATTATTAAATGTATTGCTTTCTATCATGTTATCTGTATGGTATTCTTGTCTTTCTTTTCCCAGGAGTCTGCTCAAGACCTTAGTAGATTACTCCTTTGAAATAATCTCCACACTTCTGGAGAAACAGTCATAGAATTCTGAAAACACTGGAAAAATCTCAAGATAAATTTCAGGCTACTGTATAGATTAATATGGATCTTTGGGCCATTTATCAAACTGAATACCCCACAGTTAGGCAGCTCTGAAGAGGCTTCAATAAAGTAACACAATTATTTTGTATGCCTTTAGAAGAAATAAGCTTATATTAGCTGTTGCTTTCTGATTCTTGTTTATGTATTCATTGATTCACTTATTCTACCAATAGGCATTTGCTCTGAGCTTTCTGTAATATATGAGCACTATAAGATTTACATAAAAATAACAGAGTTTGGAGCTCACCATCCAGGAATTTATGATCTTATTCTTTCTATCTTGCATTCTTATACAAGATCTCAGCTTGTTTAATCTGAAGAGTTTGGGTGACTCCCAATCAATTGTCTGGACTGTACATTTTCTATACTGAATCAAATTTAAAACATGCCTGAATAATTAAATACCAACAAAATTACAAATAATGAAAAACATAATGGATGAGGTGAGAAAGTTACATAAAATACATATTTATGAAGGCAAGGTATGCATTATGAGCTGAATTGTGTCCCTCACAAAATGTATATATAAGTCCTAACACCTAACACTTCAGAATGTGACCATATATGGAGACATGATCTTTACAGAAGTAACTTGGTTAAAATGAGGTCATCAAGGTGGGCCTCTATCTAATATGACTGGTGTCCTAATCAGAAGAGGGAATTTGGATACATATACACACAAAGAATAGACACAGGGAAAAGTTGGTCACCTACAAACTAAGAGTAGAGGCCTCAGGAGGAACCAAGCCTACCATCCCTAGATTTTGGACTTCCAGCCTCCAGAAGTATAAGAAAACAGTCTTATTTTTAAAACCACGCATGCATTTTGAAAATTTATTTTATCGTTGTTCAATTACAGTTGTCTACATTTCCCCCCTTCCACTCCCCCATACCCCAGCCATCCCTGTCTCCGTCACCTGTTTCCACCTGCCCCTTGGTTTTGTTCATGTGTTCTTTATAGTTGTTCCTGAAAACCCTTCCCTGCTTCCCTCCATTATCCCCTTCCACCTCCCCTCTGGTTACTGTCAGATTGTTCTTAATTTCAATGTCTCTGGTTATATCCAATGTTCATAGCAGCACAATTTATAATATCCAAGTGCTGGAAGCAACCTAAGTGCCCATCAGTAAATAAGTAGATCAAAAAACTATGGTACATTTACACAATGGAATACTGTGAAGCAGAAAGAAAGAAGGAGCTCCTACCCTTTGTGACAGATAGATGGAACTGGAGAGCATTTTGCTAAGTGAAATAAGTCAGGTGGTGAGGGACAAATACCATTTGATCTCACCCATAAGTGTAACCTAATCAACAAAACAAACAAGCAAGCAAAATAAAACCATGTATTCTGTAGCATTTTGTTACAGAACTATTAGCAAGCTAATAGAGTGTAAAACTTGGACAGTCAGTCAAAATTAATTATTGAGCAAATATTGTGTATGTCATTACAGTAATATAGTAGACATTAACTTATCCAGGCCTTCAGTTGCTTGGAATTTATTTCTCAAATAAGTACAATCACATATTTGTTACTTGAAGAATACACACAACAAAATACACACACAGAAGAACCAATAGTTAAGTGAATTACAGCTTTTATGGTTGGTAGTTGGGAATAAAAAGTGAGAAAAGTGTAATAATTGTAATGATAGTAATAACAATAATAGCCTTTTATATTTTGTGCCTTCTTTATGTCAGTGTGACATTAAGCATCACAATACTTCTTTTTACTACAGACTTCTATTTCTCTTATATTTGAAGACCTCAGACTCAAAAACAGTCTTTTATTCTCCCAAGATCTCATGACTAGACACTCTAAAGGGACAGAACAGGTAGTTGCTATTTTTCGAAGGTGTAACACATGCTTTTCAAAGATCCTCCTGCTCCAAAAGAAGCCTGCTCTGCTCCCCAGGGCTCAGTGCTGCTGAGTAACTAGGTTTTTTAATTGTTACCAAGAGCTCTGAAATGCATAGCAGCCCATCTTGGTTAGGAGGTGTCTTGGAAGGGTTTTCTTCCTCTGGCTTCTTGTAGTTCAGACCATTAGGAAGTTTCCTTTTTCCCTTCCCAAATCTCACACAGTCACTTGGAGATCAACCCACAATAGGCCTCTCCTTTACCTATCTGCTCTGAAACATTAGGTAGGAATTGTTGCTAAGGTCTTTATAAGGTCACAGTCAAATATGTGAAATAAGCAGGAGGACCATATAAATTTGCATAAAACATGCCTTTTAATTTTCATGTAAATGCATTGTAATTAGCATAAAAGTCTATTATGTCTTCAGAGTATAAATTTTAAAATTGTTCTTTTTAAAGCTGTCATTTATTTTTCATGCCCCCCTTCTTTTCAGTTTTTTCCAGTATTTCTGCATTCTTGAGGGTGCCTCCTTTCATGACCTAGTCACAATATAATGAAGGTGCTGGTGCTTTTACATGAAAAGCTCACACAGAAATGCTGGCATTATCCTCCTTTTTTTTTTTTTCATAAGACAATCTGCTGGCATGCTTTGCTTCCCATTTCATGTCTAATAATCTGACTTCCTTAGTGATTGTTTAACTCACCACCATTGAAGAAAAACTGCATCAGATGGAGTTAAACAGAAAAAGAAGAATTTATTCAAGACCGTTGCAATGGAAGGTAAGATTATTACAATAGGAGGAGAGAATGAACTTTGTTGAAACAAAAAAACGGGAGTATTTTTAAGTGCTAGTGTGAAAGTGCTGGAGGACTTGAGCGGGAAGGTTGCTGGATGCAATTAGGCATCTGTGTTTGTTAGCTGGTACTCCACTCTCCTGCAGAAACTAAGGATAAAGGTTCTGTCTTTCCAGATTACATTTTAAAGGGTTGGCTCCGGTTTCTTAGAAAGACATTTCTGGTTGTAAAATGTGCAAAATCTTGAAGATTTTCATCTCAAATAGGTAGAGGAAAAATTTACACTTATGAGATTTCTAAATTTATTCTCAGAAAAGGGAGGCCCACCTTCAGAAATACACTTGGTGTAAAGTTTAGTCAAGCTGAGGAGAACATTAAAGCTCTGTTGATTGACACAGATATTCATAAACTCAAACAAAAATTATATAAGCAGCCATCCATCCCCTCCCTATGTCTGGACTTACTGCACCCTCTCATTAGCATCTCTGATGTGTGGAACTTTCAGATTATTTTATTAATGAGGATGGAGAGAAAAGTCTCAGCATGACACATACAGCTGGAAGCTCAACGCAAATAAGGAGTCTTCAAAACTATGGTAAACAAGTTCACTTACAGGAATTCCTCACCTACCAATTAAAAGCATTCAGGGAAGTTTTCTCACCTTAGACATCTTGGAAAGGTATTGGTCCTTTATTCTTCCTTCGGTCTTCCACAAAAATTTCTAATTATGGTCATAATGGTGTCAACCAGCATTAAGCCACTATTCTGAAGAAATCAATGGTTTTGATACTAACATATAGTAACATCATAAATAGGCTTTAGTCATATTACACAGAAGAGCAAAGTCAGATACAAAGAAGTGTAATGACTTTCCTAGAGTAACTCAAATAATGATACTTCAGGAAAATAAAGTATTTCACAATTTAATTCTGACACTTACTATCTGTATGACTTTTCCAAGTCATTCAACTTCTCTTTATATGATTTTCCTCATCTATATGCAAAGCAGGAGGTCAAGCCCTGGGATCTTGACTGCTCACCCAGATAAACCAAAAAATCCACAAGAAAGACCTGATGGAGCAGACATAGACAGAGTCTTTATTACTCACATTACAGGGAGCACCAATGGGGGCAGATCAGCAAAGCAGAACCATGCCTCCCTCAGTGCAAAGCTCATTATAAGGGGCTCCAGACAAAGATGGCATGGATCTAAGTTGCACAAACCTACACGTACCCTAGAGCCACATTATCTCAGCATGTTTGTGCAGGAGGGAAAGGTCAAGAGGCAGTCACTGGGCAAGAAACTGATCCCCAAGGGAGATAAGGAGAAAGCCACATTTTGGTCCTCAGGACAATACACATTCCTTTTGGCCAGGGGTTCTCTGGCCAGCCTTCCTTCATGGGTGGGTCGAAGGGCCATATCCAGCATTAATCTCCCACTCCAATCCAACCAACATTGCTCTTCCACCCCACATTTTTCATGTTAATTCTTTTGATAGGGTACGTGTGCGATGAGCATGTTGGCACACCATATACCACAGATACAGTAAAGGTTACACCCCAAGAGTAAAAGTGCAAGACAGAAATCAAAGACCAAAGACAAGGGAATGCCAGCAAGAACCTAAAAAATTCCACCAAGCCATAAGAGGGTTAGAAACAATGGCCGATATATGATTGATTTCAGCGTCTAGGGTAGTTCATGCTTGGGACACATTGTGTGAATCATCAGGAATATATACACAACACTCCATGTGCAGAATGGCCCAGGTATCCCCCTGAGCAGCAGTAAGTCTAATGCTGTTCAATTCTGCAGCACAGCTTTCCTCATTTGAGTTACTTCATCAGATATGCTTGATGTGATTAAGGTCTATTGCAGTGTGATTTTCTAGGTCCTTAATGACTTCATGGATTAAAATGGTACCTAATGGGGGCAAAAAAAAAAAAAGAAAAGGCTAAGGGGTAGAACCACCAGTCAGAAGGCTTGACCCAATAGTGTGCCCAAACTGAGCCCCAATTCGAGGTACACCTCTAAGAGTATTCAATACTCATCCTGGGATATATGGTTCTCCCCAGGTGCAATACCCAGTCCACTTAGATGGGAGGTAAGGTCAACTGCATTGACCACAGGCCCACAGGGCTCCCCCTGGGATGGGATGGCCAACATCCCATTAGTAGACTGTCCCCAATAGCCTGTAGCAGTCATTACCATTATCTTCTTGCATAGGGCTGCTAGCATCCTTCTCATAAGCTGAACAGTCTCATTCGCAGTTTCATTTCTGCATTCAATACATATGAGTACAGGCTTCTTCTACCTGTAATGCTGACAGCCACTCCACACCATCCCAAACCATTTACATGAGTCATGGCTTGGTGGGATTAGCCTTTTCTCTCACCAGGAAAGACATTTTTTCACGTGTCTGCTGGAAGAGAGCATCAGAAATCTTCCAGCCTTGCAGCCAGTCATGACATGGTTTGCAGGTTGGTTTGCAGGGTGGATCCGCCATGGTAGGCCAGCCAAGGCAGCAGTGGGAAATTCAGTGCAGACCCAACAATCAAAGCCATTGCAGACAACTGCTAGCATACCAGCCCACTGTAGAAAAGAGTTACCAGAGCAGAGTCTAGGGGTGATAAGATAGATATTTAATAGGAACTAACAGAGGCAGATCTTGGCAGTCTGCCAATACACAAGCAACAGTCTGTTCTTTGGTTAATATTATTACATTAACCAATAGATGCCTGGATGTTGGTACCATGCCCTATCTGGCCCTAGGCTCAGGACCCCCTATACTCAAAGGACCAGGGAAGGTGTGTGTACCTGCTAAACTGAGGCTATATAAGTTACCTTAGGAATTGAGGTCTGTTGTGAGTTATAACAAACAAGGTTAAGGGGGCAAGAGGTTGTTACCATGGGTGCCAGCTATAATCCTATTAAGAATCCCTCTTCCCAAGGGCCACCACAGAACACCAGCAGAACTCTACCTGCACCTACCAAAGCCAAGTAAGGGTGCTTTTTCCCAAGGGGCTTAATTGTAGGCAGAGAGGTTTCACTCTAGATCTAATGAGAAGGTTCATAGGAATTGCTTATTATACTCTTGGCCATTTGTTCAAAGCTCATAAGCTGTCAGAAAGATGGATCATTCACCCTTGGAATGAGACAGAGTCAGTCTTCAGAGCATCTTTCAAGAGGCCATTGTATCTCACAAGGAGGCCAGCTCTGGTAGCATTGTATGGTAGATGGAATCCCCAATCTGTATTGAGGTCATCTGCCCATTCTTGTACTTGATACCCTGTAAAAGGAGTGCCTTGCTTGTTTTCAATGATGTTCGGGGTCCTACAGACATCACACAGCTGTTTTAAACCCTAGATGGTGGCTCACTGTGTGGCTTGCTGGTATCAGTATGCTGGCAGTAAGCCAGTAGCTGTGTCCACACATGTTAAGGTATAGCATAACCTTTCAGATTGGGGGGGGGATGTAATAAAACTGCCAGTGGGTCAGTAGAGTATAACCCTATCGCAGGCCACCCATATCTTAGGGTAGCCAACAAGGGTGCTTACCTGTACAGACAGTTTATTGATGACAGGCTGTGACTACATTGGAATAACAGAGCAATAGACCCCAAACCTTTACAATTTCTCATAAAATCTTTTGCCCCACATGACATATCTTTCTGTGGAGGCATCTGGTCCTGTCTTCTGCTGGAGCCTCTTCTAGCCAGCTAGTGAAAGACAGGTCATCATCCTTGGCATGACTGAGGTTGTGAAGATGTTAGTATTCTTTGATGAAGTGGTGAGTTATTACCCTTTTCAGACTATCTCATAAATGTCCTTTCATTGGTCCTGTCCCCACAAGAGTTGCCTAGCCACTTGCCAGTCATTTTGTTGCCAAAAGGGCAACCATAGAGTTAGTTCTCTATATACTGTCCAGCTATCTGTGCAAATCACTATTGGCCCTGATTCTCAGATTATGACTATTCAAAAGGCTCTTAACTCAGCCCATTGACTACTTTGTCCTGAGCCATTTTCCATCCATGTGTTATTTGTGCTAAGCTGATAAGCTACTGCCCTCCAGGTGGGTGGCTGGCCCCAGCAAGAGTCATCAGTGTAACAAGTATCCTCAGATACATGGGCTTGTCCCTCTTTAATATTAGGTCCTGGCATGGGAAGGGGTATGGAGACCTCTGTGTCTGCATCTTGTTAAGTAACAGGGTCCAGGAGCTGCTGCAATTCTTGGCTCAGAGGGCTAGTTGACAGGTTTCTTCTCTGCTAGAAATATGCACTCCACTTTGTCAGAGTGGCCATCTGTGCTGCTGAGCTCTAGGGGCTGACATTTACAAGGCCATGTACCTAACTAGCAGCGGTATAGGTAGTATGAACTTGAACCTCAGCAAGTCTGGGGATGGCTTCAGTAGCCAGGAGAGCTTGGTAAACAGAATTCACTTGTTCTATCAGGCTGATTGAGCCTCTGTTCCCTTCCATAGCTTGGACTAGAAACCAATTGGCACATTGGCACATCCTTGAAGTTGCCAGAGGCACCATGCATAGACGTCAGGAGTGACATAAGCATCTAAATCGTGCACCTGAGATTGATCTATGACCCCCAGTGCTTTTACAGTCTTCACTATTTGTTTTTAATGGCCTGGTTATGCTCTTCCCACAATCCCAGGTGACTCTTTTGTGGGTTAAGTGGTATAATGGGTGCACTAGTGAGATAAATATGGTATAAAAACCCAGCAATATCTTAACAACCAAAAAATTCCTGTAATTGCTTTGGCTTTTACAGAATGGGAAAAGCTTGAATCTTATCTATGATGGCAGTAGGCATCACCTTTGTCCTTCCCAACCAAACAACTACCAAAAATTGGATACACAATCTAGTCCCTGGATTATGTTGGAATTGACTGTCCTTCCTTGGCCCTGTACATGAGCCAACAGCAGAGGAGCAGTGTTCTAACTCTGTAAGAGAATCAGAATTCAGTATAATGTCATCAGTGTAATGGTACAGTTTCACAGAGGATGGTACAGTCCATGCAGCTAAGTCTTCAGTCACAAGGCCATGGCAAACAGCAGGGCTGTGCAAGTAACCCTGGGGCAAAATGTAAGTGTCCACTGGAAGCCTTCCCAGGTGAAGGTAAACTGATCTTGACTCTTAATGTATATGTTTATTGAAAAGAAAGCATTAGCTAAGTCCAGTACATAATTGTATATGCCAAGCTCATGGCTAAGCTGTTCTAGGAGGCTGGCTATGTTAGGTATGGCTGCAGAAAGGAGGGATTACCTAATTTAGTTCTCTGTAATCTACAGTCATGTGCAAGTTCCATCTAGTTTCTGGACTGATCACACAGGTAAGTTGTAAGGGCTGTGGGCCAGTCTGATGATATTCACCCTAGCCAGTTCTTCTATGGTCTCCCTGTTTCCTTATGGTCACCTTGAATGTATTGTTTGGAAGCCACTACTCTATGGGAAGTGGAAGTGACCCAGGGGTGTATTTGGCGTGACCTCTCAAAATGACCTTCACAACTCGTTTCCAGATGCTAAACTCTCCCTTGATGGTCTGTAGGTTCATGCTAACTAGAATGTCAATTCCTAGGATTTACTCTGGGATATGGAAAAGATATACCTTATAGGAACATGGTGGTAAGTGTCACAGCTTACACCTAAATGGATTGTCCTCCAAAGCCATCAATGTCAGTTATAGGTCCTCTACACCTCTCTGGGTTACCATAAATAATAGTACATTCTACATCAGTATCAACTAAAGCCAACATTCTTTCTACATTCTTTGGGGACCAGTACATAGCAAGTTCTACATGTGGCCTCTGGTCCCCACTGTGATCCTATAAGCAGGTCCCTCAGCCATGCTCCTATGCGTAGATCTCTTACCATAAGTCATTCTCCAGATAAGCAGGAGGTAATTCCACAATTGGGACAGCCATAAAGTCAGCCAAACAGGGGGTGCTAATGGGACTGTCTTGGTTGACAAATGTCCATTCCAATGTTCACACAGATGTTGCTATGGGCTGGAACTGTTGCTCAGGTTTTAGTTGCTGCCACAGCCTCACAAAGTCATGGTTAGTTTTTTTTTTTTTTGTCTATTTTGTTTTAATCTACACCAGCCCTTTCCAAATTATTCCATAGCTCTTTGCAGGTTACCTTCACAGGACCTTTCTGCTTACTTTTTCACTGTTAGATTTTTCTCCCTTTTTTCTTTCTTTGTCCTTCTTTTCTGCTGGTCTTATTCCTTTCTTTTTTCTCCGTAAATTCTACCTCCCCTAAATCAGCTACTGTCTGTGCTACCTGTTGCACATAATCACCCACCTTGGTAAACAAATTAGGTATCAGGGTACCGAAGTAAACCAGGGGCACTATCTACATAATCTAATCCCTCATTCCTGCAGTAAACCTTACCATACCTGGACCCTTGGGCTGTGGGTTATAGATGGCATGTCACATGCCTAGGTCCTGGATGAACTGCTGGAGGTACAATAAACTGGGCCAGCATGTGTTACCAGAAGGTGAATCCCAATCAATTGGCTGCACTGCTCAGCAGCCTGTCATTATCCACAAGAGGTTGTAGCTGTGTGACTGGCTTGAGCTCCATCACTGTGGAGCCTTTGTCCTAAAGAGGAGTGGGTGGTAATGCAAGACATACATTTCAATTCATTTCTATAAACAAAGTGCCATCAGGCCCTATATCCCACGGGTGCAATAGTCACCCCAGATGGACTTGGACTTTCTGCCTAAACTTAGCAGCCATCTCTACTAGTTCAGCAGGGATATATGGGCACACTACGGTGTGCAAGGTGTGCTGGGGAGGCAGCATTTGAAGGCACTGCAGCACCCACAGCTGTTGATTCTTAATCTTCTGGGTCATGGTAAGATGAGTAAACTTCCTTTCTTCTACCTTTATATTCTCCCTATCTTCATCCACAATGATCTCTAGTCTACATCTGAGTCACTTTCACTTTCAACAGTAAGATCCCACTTATAGGGATTTCAGTCAGGCTGTGCCACAATCACTGGTATACTGGTAGGTGCTAGACACAGCCCCCATATCCTGGTGAAGCAACACACTACTTCCTGTAATTGCTCATTGGTCTGTTTTAACTGTCTCCCTAGGGCATCCTTATTGTCCACCTGTAACAGACACATATCTCTTTCTAAATCAGATCCTCTTCTAAATGCACAGTACATGCCTCTACCTGCTTTTCAGTCATATTACACAATGGTGGCAACATCAGCCAACAAATGGCAGTGGCAACATGGCAGAGGCCTTTCTTTTTTCCTAAGGCACAACACTCTCCTATGTGGTACAAGGCCTGTCGGATGTAAATGGAAATTTCAGGGGACTCCCCACATTCCTACAGTGGTCCCCATGAATCAGGAAGCTTTGTTACCTCAAACCACATAGAATTTGCTGACCAGCCCAGAATTTGCTGACCACCCTTGGCAACCACCGCTCAACATAGTGTCATTCACAGTCAATGCAACTTGGGGATTTTTTTGGAATGTTCAAATCCTGCCAACTATTCCAACTGTAATGCAGGAGCTTGAGCTTGGAGATCACAACCACTTGTTTGAATAAACCAAAAAAAAAAAAAAAAAAACCCACAAGGAGGACCTGATGCAGCAAGCATAACCTTTATTATTTATATTACAGGGAATATCATTGGTGGTAGATTGGCAAAGCAGGACTATGCCTCCCCCAGTCCAAAGCTCAGGCCTCCAGACAAAGGTGGCATGGGTCCATGTTTCATAAACCTGCATGTAATCCAGAGCCACATTACATTAGTATATACATGCAGGAGGGAAAGGTCAAGAGACAGTGGCCAAGCAAGAAGCCAATCTCCAGGGGAGATAAAGAGAGAGATATATTCTATTCTTCAGGACGATACACATTCTTTCTGATCAGGGGCCCTGTGACCAGCATCCCCTCACAAGTGGTGGAAGCACCATGTTCAGCACCAAACCTACACTATAAAATGAGAATAATAAATAATATAACATTATAGGCTGGTTGGAAGAATTTATTGTGATAATAATCTATGTACAGCTACAGGAGATTCCTGCGCATACAGAAAATACTTGCCAAACTTTATCAATCGTGATCATTTGCTGGCTAAATATGGATTCTGCTTGTTCCTAAAACTTAGGGTTTTTTAGTAAGTCATGATATTATCTATGTTTTTTTGTATCTTCACCAGTCATCTAGAGTACTTGAATTAAGTTTTTTTGTTGTTGTTGTTAAACATAACATTCTAAGGATATAAAGGTATGTATAATAGTTATATATGCTACCTGTTTTTTCTCTGACTCTCTTTTCCAGATAGATTTCTCTTAATATCAAGTTCTTTCAGACTCTAGAGTCTTTTATACCAGTTGTCCAGGTATCAAGCTCATCTTTTTATTTAACTGATTGATGTCTGAGCTTCGTTCCTTGTTCTATGATGTTCATAATAACAAGAAAAATAAACATTTATTGAATTTATTTATGCAGCCAAGATCATGATGACAATATTATATGCTCCAGCTATTATTTTCATTAAATTTATGACTCTTTACTCCTGACTCTATTTGAATTACATGCTTTCTTTTCTCCAATGCATTGTATTCTTTCCTATATTTTTCCTTAAAGGTTTCCTTAAATCTACTTTTGAATTTATAATCCTAATTCATACCCATAGAGCATAAGGTTAAAATTTTTTCTATCTGGAAAAAATGGATATTGTCATCTGGACATTGGGGGTGTCTGTTACTAACTATGGAAGTATCTGACTATCGAAACTGGATTATACTACTTTATTGATAACTTAAACAGTATTAACTTTATTACTTGTCTCACCAAAAGTCTATTTGTTTTAAAATGTAATCTTTCAGGGAAGTAGAGTGACTAATGTTTATCCTGAATACAACCACCTCAAAATATTTAAAATAAATAGGTTTACACCTCAAGTGTTAGAGTAACTCTGGGATATATTTTTTGAAATATTTGACACTGTTAATTTCTTTTAGTGAAATGAAACACAAACTTACTGAGGGTTATCAGAGGTTAAATGCTGTCATTCCATGTCATTTTGATATTTGGGGCATTGTTCCAGTAGATCATAATCTGAGAGATAATGGTTCTGTTTCTGTTTTTTCCCAGCTGTTCTTTCTCATGGGAACAGCTGCCATTGTTACACTTGTAAACACTATGCTTGACAGAACTTATGATGGAGTCTGAAAATGAATTTTTATTTGTGGGTTTCTTTTCCTGCATGGTAAAATTATGCTCAGATTTTAACAAAGAGCAATAGAACATGATCTGATTGACAATAACAGTGCTTAGAAGACATCAGAAGAATTCAGTTGCACTTACATACATCACCTTGGATTTTTCCTTTATCCTAATCGAGTGAATCATTTGTGATGCACTTATTTTAATAATCTTGTTTTACACTAAAAAAAAAAAACCCTCAAAGACAAATGTAGGTGACTGGAATCCACAGTCTGTCATGTTGTGAGATGTACGATTAAGTAGGTTAGAAACTTCTGCTACTCTTTGTGGAAGATAATTCCTCCTCAAAAATTCACCTTCTCTCTCCTGGATCCCTTTACACCCAATGACATACTTACTTGGAAGACAGCTGAACTTGATTAGAAGTACATGAGAAAAAGCTTTCCCTGGGTGGGAGTTGCTGGTTGTACAGGGATTGATACAGCAGCTTTGGCCTCATTAGCATCATAGTTTACAGCTGGCTCTAGGAAGAAGCACTATTCAACATGAAATGATTTCTCTGGATGATCAAAAATAGAAAATAAATTTGAATCAAAGTACCTTTTTAACCTAATACTTTATCCAAAGACACTTCAAATTCCCTATGTCATAAGTCATAAAATAGCACCAGGCATCTCACCAGGTTTCAGATATACAACTTCAGAAATATCATGTTGTGGACAATATTTATCTTACTGTGAAGCTTATTATTATTACTATTATTACTATTATTATTATTAAAAGCTCGAAGTTTCCCCAGAGAGTGTGAAGTGTTTTAAACCTTTTTAGCTATACTTAAACACTATTTCAATCTTAATTTTATTGAGACTACTTTAAAAAAAACAGAATATTGAATAGAAACTTTTGATAAGAAGAAATGCCTGAAACCCAATAAATGTGGATGTTCTCATGGATTCCTTTTCAGTTCCTTTCTCTTTTTGTTGTACCCCTTAAACTTTCTACTTCAAGAAAAAAATCAAAATCTAGTTTTGGAAACTTCTAAATGACAATCTCTACTCCCTGCTACAATTATTAATTTGCATAAATCCTTCATTTCATTAAATTATAGAGTGTCTCCTATCAACGGTATTATTTCTTAAAGTGTCTCTCCCTTTTGACTTTTCTTTCTATGGATGCAGCTCCCTTTCCTCTTTCACTCAAGTTTGAAATCTAGGTCATGATTGCTTGTCAGCTTCTTTCACTTGGCTATGCTTCTTAAGTACTGGAATTGTCATCCTTTATTTTTCATAGCCTGGTGCAGCTCTTGCCACACTGTAATTGTAGAATAAACATGTTTAGAATAAATGAATATATTTATATTATATAATATAAATGAATATTATATAAAATATATATACAATATATTTTTTTTACCTTTTGCTTGCACTGATACTCTTTTTCTGGCCATGGGAATTTAATAGATAATCAAAGAATTTGAATGCAAATTAAAAACTTATAAAACATAAAGAAGGAAAAAGTTGATCTTTTATTCTCACCCTTCATGTGCACAGCCTTCATACCCCTCACCACACATACACACATGGGTAATCGCAATCATTAGTTTCTTATACTACCTTCCAGAGTTTCATTTTGCACCCACAAACATATGCAAATCTCTATTTTTATACTCATATAAATATATATATATTTATACTTTTATATATATATATATATATATATATATATATATTATACCTACACATGGTATGTGCAGTATGCCACACTCACTACTCTCTATCTTGCTCTCCTCTTGAAGTATCTTGGAAATATTTCCACATTTTAATTCAGTTTCATTATTCTTTTTCTCTAAGCTATATGCCATTCCATTATAAGGCAATAACTATGTGCTTTCCTGTTGATGGAGTTATTTCCATCTTATGCTCACCCAAAGGGTACTTCAATAAATAACCTTGTGATATTTCACATTTTTACAGGTAAATTCCCAGAATGTTAAGCATCTGGGAGGGCTGGGTGTTGGGTCCAAATTAATAGTGATGACATAACCAAATTTTCCCCCAGAAGGATGGTGACAACTTAATGCAGTAATGCAAGAAAGCACCTGTTTTCCTATATGGTGAGTTATCAAAATATACTTTTCCTTAAAGGTCTATAGAAAAATTATATTTCAATAAAACTTTAGTAAGCATTTCATCAATGAGGCCAAACATCTTTTTATTTGTTTAATAATCATTTGAATTTTCTTTTTGTGAACTGTCTATATTAATTAAACTATCCAAGCTTAGTTCTTGTGGTGATTTTGAGCACTGCTCCTTGCACTATCTCCCCCAAAAAAGTTATTTTGAGTAAATTGTCTATATTGAAGAAGTATTGATTTTCTATGTTAAGTTTATCAAACTATTTTTGTTTTTGAGTTTTAAGTCTTAGTTAAAATGACTTTTCCTTCTTTGATATTATAGTGGGGTTTATCCATATTTTCTTCTAGCAGTTTTATGGCTTACTTATTTTACATATAAATCTTTGATTATTAGAAACTTATTATATCATATAGTAAGTTATGCATATGTCAAATGTTATGTTTTCTCCAGATGTCTACCTAGTTATTCTGACAACTTGTTGAATAGTCTCTTTTTCACACAAATTTTTAAGGTCAGAAGCAAACTTTACATTATACTGTTTCTTTATTATTTAAGATTTTAAAAAATGTCTAGATTGTGAATTCTTTTTGATGGTATTTTTTGTCCTGTTACTGTTATTATTACTATTGTTATTACTGATGCCTATATGATATCTTTCCAGAAGGTATTCAGGTATATAATGTGAAAAAATAGAGACATTTATTAAAGAAGATACAAGATAGAAGAAATACTGTACATAGGACAAAAATACCTCAGTCCTCTTCAAAGTAGGCACCTTGGGACCTTACACAGTTCTCTCAACATCTCTTCCACTGTTCAAAACACTGCAAATTCTTTTGTTGGAGTCACCATCAGCTGCCCTGTCATATTTTCCTGAATCTCACTGACAGTCTGAAATCTCTTTCTTTTCAAAGATGATTTTAGTTTGGGGAAAACCCAGAAGTCACAGGGAACCAAATCTGGGCTGTAGGGGAACTGAGTCACCTGGGTGATTTGATATTTCACCAAAAAACTCTAAACAAGTCATGATGCATGAAGGGGTGTGTTGTCATGATGAAGTTGCCAATCTTCAGCTGTCCATAGCTGTGGCCATTTTCATCATATTGCATATCTCAACCTACAGAGAACATGGGGGTAGTACTGCTTATTAATTGTTTGTCCTGGAGGGGCATACTCATGATGGATAACACCTTCTTAATAAAATAACATAGTTAACATGGCCTTGATTTTGCTGAGACTTTTCCATGCCTCCTTTGTGGAGAACCAAGTGACTTCCACTGAGATGACTGGGCCTTCATTTCTGTGGGTTCATAATCATAAACCTACAATTCGTCCCCAGTTATGACTTCCTTGAGGAAACTTGGTTCATTGGTAATAGTTTGAATCAAGTCATTAGCAACTGCTGCATGATGTTCCTTCTGCTCTGGTAGCAGAAGCCATAGAATGAATTTTGTCATGACACATTTCATGCCAAGGTCCTGCATCAAAATCTAAGACACAGTCGTTTTTGGAATTCCCAAATCAGCTTCTAATTTTTGTGCTGCCATTCACTGATGTTTGTTGATTGCATTCCATACACATTCAATGTTCTCAGGAGTTATGATTGTTGCAGGCATTCTAGAATGTGGATCACTTTAAACAGATTCTCAACCATCTTTGAAGTGTTTGTGCCACACTTCTTTTTGTACTGCACTCATCACATCATCCCCAAAATCCTTCTGTATTATCTGAATAGTTTCCATTGGAGGACTGTTCAAGCTTAATGCAAAATTTGATACAAATGCAAAATGCAGTCATTTTAAATGTAACAGCCTCGCATAACACATGCTCACTCAATGGCATCTGCCACCTTCCCTTACCAGTACAGTGAAGTCATCGTTGTTCATGTATGCTCATTCCAATCCACTCTCCTTGACTGCCAGGTTTCATAGATGTCATGCAAACTTTTCTCATTACATTAACAATGATTGGACTTTTTCTAGACAGACCTTGTAAAATAACTTCAGGCTGAATTTCTCCTGCCTGGAATATTTTCACTTCATTCTCCTTAAATACTTTCATAAATCCCACCTCTTCTTAAAGAAACATTAAGACAAAAAGAACTAGAAAGAAAGATTTCCAAACTGTGAAACCTCTCTTCTTCCTTCTTTTCCACCATTACACAACACACAATTAAAGTTAAATCACCTGGCCTTACCACTTCATTAATTATGTTTGGACCTCAGGTCTATCTGTTCAACCTGTTTTTTTCTTATAGAACAGATTCTTATATTCATGTTTCTACTGGATAGTCAATTGGGCTAAAACATAGGTACATATTCACATAGCTAATAAAAAGACCATGATCTTTTTTTCAAAGTACGCTCTTCTTTCTTTAAAAAAACTTATGTCATTATTCATCAAGTTGTTCAGTTCATAGACCAAGTTTTATGATTTCTCTCTCCATAACATCTTTGGAATCTATTTCTTTTCCCATCTCCTCTACCACCTCTCAATTCAGACCTCAGTCATCTGTCACCCAGATTATTTCAAAAGCTGTAAAACTTGACTCTAGACCACACTTGCACATTAATTCCATAATGTGTTCAGCTAGCTATCTTTCCAAAGTGCATCTTTCATTTCACTTCTTTATTTAATATCCTATGCTGATGCTACATCCTCCAAGAAATAAAGTCCAAATGACATGGGAAAATGAACAAATCCTTCATGATTTGTCTTCAGTAGAACTCCTATCCTCATTTTATCTTAGAATCTACTTATTGCAATGGCAGCTTACTTTTATGTTCCATCTTCTTCTCTCCTAACAGCTCCTTAAGAGCGCATATTCTGTCTTTTTAATCATTATTTATCACTGAATTCTAAGTACATAATGCAACAGCAGAACTATAAATAAGTGGTGCTCAATAAAGATTGCTTAGAGAATAAAGAGATGGCGGAGAAAAATGTCTTAAAAGCCAGTATCACAACTAGCTATTCAAAGATGTGTTGCTGTTGACTCAGTGATATACTTAAAATAAGCAAAACAATCCCTTTAAGCTTTGGTTATTAAGAGGTGGTATTAACTAATAGAACATAAACTTTGGATTCCGACAGGTTTAGGTAAATAAACTTTTGTCCTGTGTGATTTTCCATTTCTCAGTTATGAAATAAACTAAGCAAAAACTGTAAACTTATTTTCAAATTTACTTTCTATTAATATGGATTTTGAGGCAGCTCCGTGACAAGATAAAAAGAAATTGATGCTTAAGAAACATATTATTAATGAGGTAGTTTGGGGCTTCAGAGACAACAGAAAAGGGAAATAAGAAGATATGATAGTTAATTTTATGTCAACGTAAATGGCCATGGGATGCCCAAATTAAACATTATTTCCAGGTGTGTCTGTGAGGGTGTTTTTGGGTGAGACTGACATTTGAATCTTTAGATTAAATAAAGTAGACTATCCTCCCTAATGTGTGGGCATCATCTAATCCTTAGAGGGCCTGAATAGAAAGAACAAAAGGCAGAGGAAGTTGTTTGACCCTTTTATGAGTCTCACAGCTTGAGCTGGATACATCATCACATCTTTTCCTGCCTCTTAACTGGGACTTATAGCCTTCCAACTCATACTAAATTGTACGATGTGCTTTGCTGGATTTCTAGTTTGCAGACAGGTGATAGTGAGACTTCTTAGCCTCCATAATTGTGTGTTCCAATTCCTATAATAAATACATATTATATGTATATGTGTGTGTGTGCATGCACATATATTGCTTTGATTTCTCTGGAGAACCTTGAGTAATACAAAGAAAAATGCATTATTTTAGGAAAGTTAGGAGGTGGGGTGAAATGTACATTTATTCAGGTGCTATCCCAACTACTTCTCCTAGGCCTCTCTCACTTCATGCTACTATTGCAACTTGTAAGCCTTATTTTACAGAAGAGAATCAGAAAGGTGTCATAACATGCTTGATAGCACACAATTAGTTCATAAATAATGGAATATGGGTTAGAATAGAAATCAATCTGACTTTAGAACCTCTGTCTTTATTCACCACAGGCTGCTTAGATACATTCCAGCACTGAGAGCTACAGAGCTGTTCTGTATGTCCAGCTATTCCTGACTTTATACAACTAAGGAAGTCTGTGTAAGGCAAGCAGCCATATTGTTATATTATTTCACAAATTGATGGTGGGATCTTGTGCTGTTTATGAAAATTTTATGAACTATTTTACAAGAGAGATTAAGAAAAATAAATATTATGGTCAAGAATTTTTTTAAAGTTTAAAAGTTTCTAAATTTTAAGACATATATGAAAATCAAAGGAAAAATTAACTCTACCAAGAGCCAAGGCGTCTAAGTAACAAAACGATAAATTTCTTATATGAGGGATTGAGTTCTTAATGTTAATAGATTATGCTATATTGTGGAAAAATTATGGCATCATTATCGTATACAAAAGCTACACCCATTCTGTAGACTTTTTAAAAAAGTTACCTGAATTCACTATCCAGGCAAAAAATGTGCTAATGCAGTCAGAAAAGAGTTGAAAATTCCATTTATAATATTTAGACCTGTCTTCTGAGCATTGTATTTCACAAGTGTTCAGCATACTTTTGAAATAAGCCATGCTACAAAAAAAAGATGACATTTACTTTGTTATTATAAAACAATTCAATAAGCATATAGCAGCTCCTGAGACAATTTTTAATTTTATTTTTAAAAAAATTTTATTTAATCTGTATTGTATTTTTTCCATTACCACTTAGTCCTCTTATACCCTCCTCCCCCCAGAAATCACCACACTGTTTTCCATGTCCATGAGTCCTTTTTCCTTTTTGCTCAATCCATCTACACCTTAACCTTCCCCCCACTAGCTGTTATCTGGTGTCCATCTATGAGTCTGTCTCTGTTTTGTTTGTTAGTTCGGTTCGTTCATTAGATTTCACATATGATTGAAATCATATAGTAATTTTCTTTCTCTGACTGACTTATTTCAGTTAACATAATATTCTCCAGTTCCATCCATGCTGTTGCAAAAGATGAAATTTTCTTCTTTTTTAATAGCCAAAGAGAATTCCATTGTGTAAATTTCTTGGAAAGAATGGAGTGAGTTTTCATATTAATTCACAAATATGTTTGCACTTTATGATATTCATTACATGAGCTCAACTAATAAAGTAAAAAAAAATAGAACTCATTGAGGCTTTCTAATTTGACTAAAAGCATGTCATTCTATGTGGTTTGTAGAAGACATGATTTCAGACAGATAAGCATTAATTTTCACTTTGTTTGATAAATTCACCACCCAAATCACCATGGTAAAAATCTTCCCAAAATATATTGAATAAATTAAAGCAATTGAAGGTGCAAGTAACTAATAAAATATTTTGCTCATTATTTTAAGAGGGTGTCACTAACTGGCCAAAAATATATCACTTCATCAGCTCTAAATTCTTTGACAGACCAGTGAAATAAAGCATAACTAAGTACCTGTAGCAAAGGTATGACTTTTTAAAAATGCATCCAATGAATTTGATTTTTATCTCCTCATATGTACTATGAACATTCATTGGAAGTAAAGAGTATCTTTGAATGTGTATATAAATTTCAATAACAATATCTATTTAGCTGCCCTGCTCATAGCAGTACATTATCCTGAATCTGGCCTTAGTTTTACAAATCAAAAATGAGTTTGAGGTGAAAAGTTTTTAAAAATATACCCATGGTTCATTTAATGTGAATGTATGGGGAAATTTTATTATATGTGGTATTTTAAAAATGATTTGAATTGGTTGTCTTCCCATCAAGAAGTGGGTGTATATTCTCTCCTCTAGAACCTGTGCCCTGAGATGGCTTGAACAAGATAATATAGCAGAAAATGGTGCTGTGCTGACTTCTATGCCTTTAGACATTGGCTTCTCCTGAACACAACAACAAAAGTCCTGTGGAAAGTCCCACATGGAGGGGACCTGACAGTAGCACACACTTGCTAGCCATATGAAGGAGACATCCTGGATGCAGATCCCCCTTCCACTGAGTCACCTGCCCTAATTGACATCTTGCAGAACACAAGTGATCTGTCATTCTGTCCCTTGGCATGGAATGCAGATTAATAAGAAAACCAAATTAATGCTCTTGTTTTAAATGTGAGTTTAGGGATAACTTATTACCCAGCAATAGATATGAAGACTTATGGAGACCAATCAGTGCACTGAGCAGTTATTTTCAAAGAAAGAGAATTAGTGCAGTATGTTATTGTCTAAGCCAAGAGAATTTCTCATTTTTGTCATATATTCTACCCACGTAAGTATCCATAGTCTTGCAGTGGAACATAAAACCGAACTGAAACATAAACCCTGATCACAGTACTTGATTTTACATTTTGTTTGTACATATCAATGCATATGCATGTATATAAGAGTTGAAGGAAAAAGTTCCAAAATAAAATTACTATGTTTTTTTAAATTGCTAAAATAAAATTACTATTTTTTTCTGCTTAAAAGTAAATACAGACTATTTGTGACATAGATTAGGTAATCTAATCAAGCAAGAGAACATGAACCACATCTTGAAAACAGCAGCAAACCACCTACCTGCAGAGATATTTGTGATAGATTTACACCAATTTCCCCAACCTCATGTCCTGAATCACCATCCGAGGGATTGAGTAGAAACCAGAAAAGTTTAATGGACTTTTAAAAATATAGTTCTCAACATCAGCTTCATGTGAAAAAGAAGGGGCAAAATTTTTCTGTGGCCCCAGAAAATTAAATTAACACATATGGGGTATGGTCAAACATCAGTACTAATACACAAGTAAGCAAACATGAAAAGCTTAAGTAATTCTGATATGTAGCCATAGTTAACCATCACTAGTCTAGTGTCTCTGCTTATACATTCTTCCTTCTATTTCCTAAACATGCCTGGAAGTAGAGGGAGGTGCAGTGGAGCTGATGGATAAAGATCTGAATTTATTTTTTCCCTTGGATTTCTCCCTAAGCCTGAATGACTTTTTGTCTAGAGATGACAGAAAAACAATTTGAAAATAAAAAAGGAAAAGAAGTAAAATAAAAAGACTTCTGGCCAAGATGGAGGTGTAGGTAGATACACTTTGCCTCCTCACACAACCCAAAGAAAGACAACAAATTGAAAAACAAAAAAATAACCAGAACTGCCAGAAAATCAAACTGTATGAAAGTCTGACAACCAAGGAGTTAAAAAAGCAACATTCATCCAGACTGGTAGGAGGGACGGAGACAAGCAGCCAAGGTAGAGAGGGCACACAGCAAGGCAGCAGCTGGAGGACCAGGGCAAGTAAGGTAGCAGCTGGCAGACTGGGCAGTCTCATCTTTGCATGCGGATAAACCGGGAGGAACAACTGGGGAGCAAGACAGACCGCACAACCCAGGGTTCCAGTGCAGAGAAATAAAGACTCAAAACCTCTGACTGAGAAAACTTGTGGGGGTTGAGGTGACAGGAGAAACTCCCAGCCTCACAGAATAGTTCCTTGGAGAGACTCACAGAGCCCTAAAACATCCACAAAACAACCCACCTGGGAATCAGCCCCAGAAGGGCCTAATTTGCTTGTGGGTGGCAAAAGAAGTAACTGAAAGCCAGCAGAGAGCTGAGCAAGCAGTATTGTTCCCTCTCACATCCCTTCCCCACATACAGCATCACAATGCAGCAATTAGGGTTGCTCTTCCCTGGTGAATACATAAACCTCCATCCCTTACTATATAACAGGTGTGCCAAAGACAAAAATATGGCCCAAATGAAAGAACAGGTCAAAACTCCAGAAAAAATACAACTAAGCAATTAAAAGACAGCCAACCTATCAGATGCAGAGTTCAAAACACTGGTAATCAGCATGCTCACAGATATGGTTGAGCATGGTCGCAAAATAGAGGGAAGAGTGAAGGCTATGAAAAGTCAAATAAAGGAAAATGTACAGGGAACCAACAGTGAAAGGAAGGAAACTGGGACTCAAATCAATGGTTTGGAGCAGAAGGAAGAATGAAACATTCAACCATGAAAGAATGAAAAAACAATAATTCAAAAAAATGAGGAGAGACTTAGGAATTTCTAGGACAACTTTAAATATTCCAACATCTGCCCTGGCTGGTGTAGCTCAGTGGATTGAGCACGGGCCTGTGAAGCAAAGGGTTGCCAGTTTGGTTCCCAGTCAGGGCACAAGCCTGGGTTGCAGGCCAGGTCCCCAGTGGGAGACACATGAGAGACAACCACACATTGATGTTTCTCTCCCATTCTCTCTCCTTCCCCTCCCCTCTCTCTAAAAAATAAATAAAAGAATATTTAAAAAAATAAATAAGTATTCCAACATCTGAATCACAGGGGTGCCATAAGGAGAAGAGGAAGACCAAGAAATTGGAAGCTTATTTGAAAAAATAATGAAGGGGAACTTCCTTAATCTAGCAAAAGAAATAGACTTCCACGAAGTCCAGGAAGCTGAAAGAGTCCTGAACAAACTGGACCTATGAAAGCACACACTGAGGTACATCTTAGGTAATGTTACCTAAGATGAAAGATAAGGAGAGAATCTTAATAGCAGCAAGAGAAAAGCAGAGAGTTACCTACAAAAGAGTTCCTGTAAGACTATCAGCTGATTTCTAAAAAAAAGAAAAAAAAAACTTGCAGGCAAGAAGGGACTAGAAAGAAGTACTCAAAGTCATGAAAGGCAAGGGCCTGCATCTAAGATTACTCTATCCAGCAAAACTATCATTTCAAATAGGGTGGCAGATAAAGTGCTTCCCAGATAAGGTCAAGTTAAAGGAAGTCATCATCATCAAGCTTTTATTATATGAAATGTTAAAGGAACTTATATAAGAAAAAGAAGAATAAAAATACAAACAGCAAAATGATAACAAACTCACAACTATCAACAACTGAACATAAAATATCAAAAACAACAAAAATGAACTAAGAAAGCCACTAGAACAGAAACAGATTCACAGAAATTGAAGTCACATGGAGAGTTATCAGTGGGGAGGGGAGGAGGGAGAATAGGGAAAAAGGTACAGAGAATAATAAGCATAAATCATAGGTCAAAATCGACAGGGTGATGTTAAGAATAGAACAGGAAATGGAGAAGCCAAAGAACTTATATGTACAACCCATGGACATAAACTAAGGTGTGGGAATGATGGTGGGAGGGGAGTACAGAACAGAGGGAAATAAAGGGGAGAAAAAATGGGACATCTGTAATAGCATAATCAACAAAATAAATTTTAAAAATAACAGCATAAGACAAAATGGCAAAAATAAATTTAAAAGGGAAGTAAAGCAAAAAAAAAAGTGGTAAATGTTAAAGAAAAATAGTGCGCATCTGCATTTGCTAATCCAAAAAAAAAAAAAGAAAGAAAGAAAGAAAACCTATAAATTCATCCAGTGCCAAAGAATTGAAAAATAGAGGAACCAAAAATTGACCCTTCCTACCTATCAAACTGGTATTTTAAAAGTTAGGATATATCTAGTACTATTGAGGAAATAAATAAATAGAACCTCAAACACTATTGGTGGGAACATAACTTGGTAAAATCTTTGTGAAGACAGTTTAGCAACATCTGTCAAATGGAATACACATTCTCTTTGATACAGCAGTCCTGCTTCTGAGAGTCTGTTTTACAGAAATACCAGCATATGTGTAGAAATGTAAGTATGTGAATATAAGTATGTAAAATATTTGTTCTTCTGTTGTATTTAAATTTAAATAAGCTGAAAGCAACTCAAGTATCTATAAACATAAAAATAATCAAGTAAATTGTGGTATGTTACTTCTATGTGATATTATTTAACCATTATTTAGAATGAGACTGAATAGATTTATAGGTAATGACAAATATAAATCTGCACAACATAGAGTTAGGAAAAATAAGAAATCACAAATTAATAATATTTATGTGTATTTGTGTGAATATACATTTGCGTACACACATACATGTGTGAATGTATATTTATGTATTGATTGAAAATTGTACTCCAAATGATAAAAAGTGGTTTTCACTGGATATGGAAGAGGAATTAAATAGAGGGATTAGAGAAAAATTGGGTAGAGCATAGGAAAAGTTTATTCATTTACTGCCTGAGTAATTAAAAATTTTTTTTTCAATGAAAAGCAAAAGATATCAAAATGGAACTGTTTTAGTGTCTGTTTCTACCCATCATCATTGGGGTTACAAAACTGCATATCTGACCTGCTCAATTATCATAGCTCAGGTAAGTTGGGGTATAATCAAGGTTTGTACACAGTTTCTATCCCCACATGCCTTTTTTATTGATAGTATTATGCAATTTACACAATTGTGACCCATTAGTTTTACTAGCTTTCTAAGAAAAGTCAAATTTTGTTGCATCAATTATCTAATTTTCATTACTTGCTTCTGAGTGTAATTTAGTCATTGTTATCTACACAGAGCAAGTTGTCAAATAATTATCTAGAAATGGATATAATTTCAAGCTTTTGCACCGGTGTTTTGTCTACCAGTTGTACATATTGTTACAGTTACACATCCATTGCTGTAATTGCTAGTCAGTAAAAGAAGCAGAAAACATTGCATTATCTGAAATCATTGTACCAGATCATTGTAGAAGTCTATTTCACTTATATTCAATGCTTTGAATATTCTGTATTTATAGACTAATTCCAAACTGAAATGATCTTCAAAAAGAATATATTTGTAAATGTTCATCATCTGGGAAACATTTATTAAAACCCTTCTCTATATAAACATGTCCTAAGTGCCCTGTAAATGTTATGAGCAAAGAAGGGCAACCCCTGATGTTACACACATTTAAATTCACTCAAGGATATAAGATTACTACTTCTGGCCAAGATGGAGGCATAGGTGGAGATACTGTACCTCATCTCACAACCAAGATTAAGGACAACAAATATTTACAAACAATAACACAACCAGAACACAGAAAATTGAACTACAGAAGTCCGGTAACCATTCAACCAGGCTGGTAAGAGGGGCGGAGCCAGCAGCTGGAGGAGAGGGAACACAGTAGGAAAAGGTAGTGCTGCCAGACCCAGGAGCACCGGGGAGCATAGGTGATGCAGAGTTTGCAGAACTCAGATGTGAGGAGGAGGTGAGCAGAGCACGCAGGGCATGCAGAACAGTTGGCCAAACACAGACACACATTTGCACGCAGATAAACTAGGCAAGAGCAGGCAGTGAGATGGACCACACAGCCCAGGGCCCCAGTGATGGGAAATAAAACCTAAAAACACCAACTGAAAACGTGACGGGAGAGGCTCCCAGCCTCACAGGAGAGGTCATTGGGGAGGCTTGTGGGACCCTGGAGTGTGCATAGGACTGCCCACCTGGGAACCAGCGCCAGGGGGTGCCCAGTTTGCATGTGGGAGGCAGCAGAGGGGTTGCAAATCTGAAACAGAGTGGAACAGGTGCCATTGTTCCCTCTCTGATCCCACCCCCACAGACAGCATCACAGCCCTGCAACTGGGTTGACCTACCCTGGTGAACACCTAAGGCTCCAACCCTCATATGTAAAAGGCACTACCTGACCAAAAATGACTCAAACAGAAGAAAAGCTCAGAGCCCCAGAGCCAATACTTTTAAGCAACCAAGAGATAGCCAACCTATCAGATGCACAGTTCAGAGCACTGGTGATCAGGATGCTCATAGAATTGGTTGATTTTGGTTGCAAATTAGATGAACAAATGAAGATGTCGATAAGTGAAATGAAGAAAAATGCACAGTGAACCAATAGTGACGGGAAGAAAACTGGGATTCAAATTCATGGAGTGGACCAGAAGAAAGAAAGAAATAACCAAACAGAAGAGAATGAAGAAACAATTCAAAAAAATTTAGGAGAGGGTGAGGAACAACCAGGACATCTTTAAATGTTCCAACATCTGAATTATAGGGGTACCAGAAGGAGAAGAAGAAGAGCAACAGGTGGAAAACTTATTTGAATGAATAATAAAGGAGAACTTCCCCAATCTGGCAAAGGAAATAGACTTCCAGGAAATCCAGGAAGCTCAGATAGTCCCAAAGAAGGTGGATCTAAGGAGGAACACATCAAGGCACATCATAATTACATTAGCCAAGATTAAAATGAAGAAGAGAATTCTAGAAGCAGCGAGAGATAAGGGTACAGTTACCTACAAAGGAGTTCCCAGCAGACTGTCAGCTGATTTCTCAAAAGAGACCTTATAGGCAAGAAGGGGCTGGAAAGAAGTATTCCAAGTCATGAAAGGCAAGGACTACATCCAAGACTGCTCTATCCAGCAAAGCTTTCGTTTAGAATGGAAAGGCAGATAAAGCGCTTCTCAGATAAGGTCAAGTTGAAGGAGTTCATCATCACCAAGCCCTTATTATAT